>JAWQEG010005703.1:0-24481 GCA_033782935.1 Petrolisthes cinctipes
TAAAGCGGATGTTTACACTTGTCGATTCGCCTTAACCATATATGGTACGTATGTTGTATGTTTCTCTGGCTTACACTAAATCAGAGAGACACACACACTCACACACACACTATAGACCTAAACAACATAATCATTGGTCCTATATATAATAAGCCTAACTCTATCTCCTATATAGGTTATCGCCTTCATATCCTCACGAGTATAACTTATCATATGGGTGTTACACTTTTGTTAACTTATTAGAGATCCTTGATTCTCCATCGTATGCCGGGGAAATTGGACTAGATATAAATAAAAGTGGCATGAAACAGACGGCCTATAACTAACAACGAATTGATTTGTTTCCTGGCATAGTTTGGAGGAATCTGTAGCCCTCTAATTCACCAAAATGAGGTTGTCCCCATACACCCCATAATACGAGGCACAAAATAGCGTTCTGCCCATAACTTAATTCAACCCAGGGAGAAACCCACATTACATTAGGCCTACAGAGAGATTATTGATATTCTAATAAACCACCGTGATTTTTCAACGTTATTTTCTGAGTTATTTTATATTTAAGTGTTATAAATGTCTGGTCACAACTAAACTTATATTTGACTTGTATGGTTGGAATGGTGTGAAATCTATAATGACAACTAAACACAGAGAGAGAGAGAGAGAGAGAGAGAGGCAGGATACCAACTGTTAAGGAGTGTGAGGGTTGGCTACCACTTCCACTACCAACACAGCCACCACCACTACCACGAGGCTACTACCACAACTGCAACCACCACTACTTCTACCATTAATAAGAGAACGAACTACTATTGATTATCACTATTTCCATTACAACCACCATCATTACCACTATAACAACCACCACCACCATTAACATCATTACCAAGAAACTTTACTACTTACTATTTTAATTACAACCACCACCACCACCACCACTACTACTATTACAACACCCACCACTAACACTATTACAACAACCACTACCACAATTATTACCACTGTCAAGAATCCCAGCACTGGCTCATATCATTAACAACAACATTACAACCACCCTCAAACTTCCACTACTACTACCACAAACATCACACTCGCTACTACAACCATTACCTCGGCTTGTACAGTCGGCGGCAAAAGTCCTGTCGCCTCACTTGCTTCACCGAGGCACGCGATGTTCATAGACTCGAGATTAGTAGGTGTAGAAAACATGCGTATTTCTCGAGTCCATGAACACTGCATGTCTCGATGAAGCAGTTGAGGCGACAGGACTTCTGCCGCCGACTGTACTACATAGGCTACATACATTACAACTCTAACATCTGTACTACACCTATACGTAGTTAGTGCATAGTACAATTACACACACACACACACACACACACACACACACACACACACACACACACACACACACACACACACACACACACACATTCCTTACAGTCAAGCATATATATACTCTATCCCTTCTCTCTTTTTCTCTTTCTGTGTCCCTTCTCTCTACTATCTTCTTTTTTCCCCTTCCTCCCTCCCTTCCGTCTAACTCTCCCTCCTCCCCTTTCTCCACCACGGCCAGCTGCGAACGTGGCGTGGAGAAAAGTACATACGAACACACTCTCACACTTGTACACGTCACACACACGTACGTCCACATAAAATATATATATATATATATATATAAAGTTACAAATATACAGGGCAAATAAATACATTCAATATCTCTAATACATACATACATACATTCACAAATATTTATATACAAACATACATAGGCCTACATTAATATGCACTCATCAAGCTTTTCATACAATGTTATGTGTACACATCTTTTTTCTTTTCATCAATGACCATCTTAAAAGGGTAATTCACATTTGGTATAGTTGGCCGCATTCCCGTGAAGGCCACACAGCGTTGTCAACTCTGGTCGAGATAATAATCCCGAACCACCAACTCGAAGCTCTCATTGGTGGCAGTGAATGGAGCTTAACATTTAGTGATTCGGGGTTACCATCTCGGCCAGAGTTGAAAACGCTGTGTGGTCCTCACAGGAGTACGGCCAACTGTACATATAGAGCGTCTTGGTTCCTCCAGAGTATGTCAGGAAACAGGATCAGACAAATAAAAATAATGGTGGTCTGTTGCTCGGAATGGTATGGGGGAATTACTTGCTCCAGATTTACCAACAGTATACTTAACCCTTAACTGTATTTCTTCCCTCCTCCCCCCCCCCCATATCCACTCCTAAGTCAATTATTTCACTCGAAACTACTACAACATTTTGACATTCGTTCATTACCTCAATTTCTCACCACAACACGGATGATGCAGTGGCCCGCCTCACTTCTGATCTAGATCTCATTTCAGATTGGGGAAGAAAAATCTTTGTGGCTGTCAATGCTTAAAAAAGGTAATAGTAATAAAAATAATCTCCTCACATCTTTCAAATGCCTATCCCCTCTTTTTCAGTGAGACATTTTATTTTTTCCTTTTCTCTCAATATTCTTATAATAATTTTCTCTTATCGTCTCTCGTGGAGGGATCATACTACCTTTCTAGATCAAACTGCCTCAATGAAGTTGGGCATCCTGTTCACATTCCGTAAATATTTAACCTCACAAAGCTGCTGTCTTCTTTCAGGGGTCTCATCCGCCCTCTGTATGGAATATAATATAATAATAAAGTTGTCAAGTTGCAGGTCGGTTCAACCTTCACAACACTCTTAGACAAACACACCGCCACTTGGAGACAAGAGTTTAACATCCAAGTCACGGTGAAGTCTGTATCATCTTCCATATTGGTATTCTGTATGTTGTCTCCTTCATTCCTGACTCTCTTTTGTGTTTTATTTACATGATTTAGGCGGCCGTGTTTCACTCCTCTGGTTGGTGCTTCGTATTTAGTTGTTAAGGAGGCAGTATTCTTTCTGCACACTGGAGGCATTTGGTTTCTTCCAAACTATGCCTAGAAACAGTCAAGTATAACTAAATTTAGGTGGCCTGTTATTTGAAACCGTTTGAAGGAATCATTTGCTTCAGCTTTTGGCTTATCGTATAGTTTCACATACATAACTTCACTATTATGAACTATTACCGGTCACTCTTGGCTACTACACAAATTCACAAACTTACCCCACTAGACAAATCATAATACTGTATAGGTTATTGGTTCCCTTTCAAACCTACTTACGATGTCACTTCACTGTGGATAACTATATACACACTGGTTACTCGTATGACTTCCAACACACACAAACACACTCCACTATACCCTATAATGGCCATTCGTTTTAATTTAAATTCACAAACCATTCACTCACTATCTTAGTAACTCGTGTAATTCCAAATATAAAATTACTCCTCTATATACAAACTCAATGAATGACCCATTCAATGAAACACGACACATGTCACTTCGCAAACACGTTCCGGGTATATATTATGAGAGTTTGGGTAATAACAAAAACGAACTTGAGTGTGTGTGTGTGTGAGTGTGTAGAAACGAGGCCACGATGATACGGTATAATCACACGCAAGTATATACGTAACTACTGTGGTAATAGTGGTGTTATGAGTGGAGATGTGTGGTATGTTAATGTATATACATACATACATACATACATATCACGTACCGTTGCCACCTTATAACATTTAACTATCTTTACTCACATTACAACTAATCGCTACGTACAGTAAGTTATGTGTTGAACTGAAGCCACGACTTTAACTAGGAGCATACAGACACACACAAACATGTATAATTTTCACGAGATGTCTTATGTAAATGTAAGAATTATATATATGTTTACTCAGGGAGGGTGGCATCATTGTAATGACGTCACTAGCCTCACTCATGACGTCATTGATAAGCTCAAGTCAAGGGGAATTACGTCATGACCACATCCGCACTCAAGGTTGAAGTCCAGAGCTGAAATTATTCGCTTGGTGCTTATGGGGAGATGTTCTTGTTGGTGTATTGAAAGGTTTATGATTCCTCCAAACTATGCCAGGAAACAGACCACCTTAATGTTACTATAATAGGAATCTGTTTCATGGTATAGTTTGGAGGAATCAACAGCCTTACAATTTACCAATAAGAGAATTTCCCCCTTAATTAAGAAGGTTAAGATAATGTTGGGTAATTGGAGGCCACTGTTTACAACCAAACTGTGCCACAAACCAGAAAACCCACACCAGCAAAGTAACCTGTTTCGTGGCATCTTATTCACTGAACCTATACATAACACCTGATGCTTTCATACATATTCCTCTGATTAATTTCACACCACGTTTATTGACGGAGAGAAACATTCCACAAATAATAATAATACCAATAATAATAATAATAATAATAATAATAATAATAATAATAAACACATGATAACTGAGTGACACATTACCAAAGCCTTCATATTTTATTTATCTATTTATTTTACTTATATATATATATATATATATATTTTTTTTTTTCTTTCTATAACACAACTTATACTTGGCTCATCACCATCCAGTGTGGGTTGTCCGAGTCCCACCTAAAAATGATACTGTTGATAAGTGTCCATGTAAAAACCAACCAAAGCAAACAACCAACAAGGGTATTTATTGAAGAAAATATATGCTGGTAAATAATTCTGTTCCCGTGTGATGCCAACCTAACAACACGGCCACGTCTGTACTACTATATAAGGCTAGATGGGCACGGGCACGGGAGGGGAGGGGAGGGGAGGGGAGGGGAGGGGAGGGCACGGGAGGGAAGGGAGGGGAAGAGAGGAGAAGGGAAGAGAGGAGAGGGGAAGAGAGAAGAAGGGAAGAGAGGAGAGGGGAGGAAGGGGAGGAAGGAGAGGAAAGGAGAGGAGAGGGGAGGGGAGGGTAAGGGGAGGAGAGGGGAAGGGAATGCGAGGGGAGGGGAAGGGAAAGAGAGGGTGAGAATGGGAAGGGAAGGAGAGGAGAGGGGAGGGGAAGGGAAAGAGAGGGTGAGAATGGGAAGGGTGAAAATACTGAGGGAGAGAGAGGGGGAGACAAGAGAAAACGGGGCGGCGAGAGCGTAGAAAGAGAAGACAAAGAGTAAAAGGAAGGAAAGGAAAGGGTAGACAGAGGGATGAAACGAAACTGTAACCAACAACAAAAATAACAAGCAATACCGATCTGCTGAACTACAAACATAACTTGGTAAGAAAGATTAATTATTGCCAATATTCCTAGTCCATGTCAGCTAAATTATATATCTCATGGTAGGTGGTAAAAACTTTTGGTGTGTGTGTGTGTGTGTGTGTGTGTGTGTTTCACCTGGTCTTGATCACGTGCTGGACATGTGCTCACCAACTGTTACCCTCCCGGAATGAGCTCTGAGCTCTTTGTGACCGATCTTTGGATAAGGCTGGAACCTTTTCACACACCGGGATAGCGAGGTCACAACTCCTCGACTTACGTCCCGTACCTATTCTCTGCTAGGTGAACAGGGGTTACACGTTTTTAAGGAAACAATCCCAAATTGTCTCCACCCGACCAGGGATTCGAACCCGGGCCCTCTCGGATGTGAGCCGAGCGCGCGACCGCGCGTGTGTGTGTGTGTGTGTGCACGCTATAATGTTCACTCTAGGAAAGCAAAAGCACCTCATGGTTACAATTATTAAGTTCAGCTGTTAATAAGGAATGAGGTAGTACGAGTGTCGGTAAATCTGGAGCAATTGATTCCTCCAAACTATTCCACAATGAAGGGGGTAGTACAGTGTTGGTAAATCTTAAGCAACTGAATCCTCCAAACTACTCCAAGCAACAATGTGGCCAGAGACCATTATTTTTGTTCATGTCGTCCCGTTTTCTTGGCATAAACAGTATACTTTGGAGGAAACAAAACACTTTAATGTACCGGTACCAAAAATTTACTGTCCCCTATATTAAGTATGTCAGTGTCATAAAATAATAAATAAAAGAAAATAATATCAATATCTATACACATGATTATTATAATTATCGTCAGTAATACTATAATCTCCTTTTTTTTTTAATAATTAATTAAGGGGTAGGTAGGGGTTGGCTCACGGGTCAGGAATGAGAAAAAAATAAACAAAACAAATGAGAAAACAAATGAATAAATAAACAATGTAATGTGTCACACTAACATACACATACATAATGACCTTTACTTTAGTTGGTCCATCTTGGCTATCATTGGTCCATTCTAGTCAGTATAACAAAATCCAAATTATATCATCACCTTTAAGATCAATATAACCTGGCTTTAATTTCAGAGGTTGACTAAGGTGGTGTATGTAAACATGTGAATTATAAGGTTACATTCAGATCTGGGTCGGATATCGATTAATGATATGTAAATGTCAGGGAACATATGGAAATTATTCACTTTAGGCTAGTTACCTGTAAACTATATTTGTTTTCTATGTTTACTATAATTCTTACATTTTCTTTGGTATTTATTATGTGAAGGGTAACTATATTATACTTCGGTAACTGCAATACAGTGTAATGACTAATAAATAATAACACTTAAAACCAAAAATGAGCCAATCGTTTCAGTACGTAATTATCCTAAATATTCAGCGCGTGCACATACACAAACAGAAGAACATAACTATTTACAGTACACAGTATGCTAATAGTTGAAGAGAAATAATTACAAACTACACATTATTAAACACAACTACACATAGATTACGTAAAGGTATCACAAACTATACATTACTAAACAGAACTATAGAAATTACTGGACTTAATTACCGATGGGTGAAAATGTGTGTGCAAAGAACATTCACAGATCCAAGAAATAAAATAAACCTTTCCGACATAAACCTATTGACTTGTTACTCTCCCACATAAACCCAGGCAATTGTTACGCTCCTACATAACATAAACCAAGGAAATTGTTACTCCAACCTTGCCTCCAATACTTCCACATAATTATTAAAGGACCCTGTGATCGTGTATGAGACCTGGAGGCTTCTGTTACCTCCTGACTAAGACATGAAACAAGCTCCTTTAATGTAAGAGGTGGTGTTTCGTGACAATGTTTGAAGGACTCTCTAACCTCCAATTTTCCGACTACATCACGGGGGTCCCTAAGCTGTAACCATCAACCTAATCCCATTCATTATTCACACATTTTCCCTTACAAAATTATTTTCTGTCTTGGTATCTTTTCAGGATAACTATCACCCTCTTCTTTACAAATAATATGCTTAAAAAATTCACCCTGTTTTTATACCGGTTCTTATTTTGGAATCTCCTCAGAATATCTATCACCCTCTGCTTTACAAAAAAATATGCTATAAATTCATCTTGTATAATTATGCAGTATACCAGTTCTTATTTGTAGTCTTCTCAAGATATCTATCACCTACTGCTTTACAATAGGCTTAAAAAATTCACCCTGTTTATATATTCCCTACAGTTTGTTGTGTTTCATGGGCATACATCGTAACATTTAAATTAGAAATAAGTATTGCACTTAAACATCATCATGCATGCAATGGTAATCAATAAACATTATACTATTAAGAACTACATGATGATAGTTAAAACGGTAAAAATATTCATAAAAAGTATTGAAAAAAAAAAAAATCGAAAACACTGAGGAAAAACTTACGTTCGCCACAGCTGTGATGGAAGCAAGTAATTGACCTTACCTGAAAAGAGAAAAAATAAATAGATTGTGAAATGTGTATGTTTACTTTTTTAACAGGGTGTGGCAAGTGAGTTTGCTTTCATATTAGGCCTATATTAAAGTGCTTTTTATGAGGTGTGACCAGTATATTTGTTAATGTTACTGCTCTTAAAAGGATTGAGATGACGTTATTTTCTATGCTTGTTTGCCTGTATACTTTCGTGTGTTTATTTTATTTTGTTGTCTGCAAATGACTGTGACACACAAGTTGCTGTGCTTGTTTTGTCAATTAATTATATCGTTGCGTGCTTTCCTTCTTGGTTATTTACCTATCCTGTTTTTTTATGATGAATCTGAAATATAAGATAGTTACACTTTTTGCTGCAGTAATATACAGCTTGTTTATGTGGTTACCTTTTTGGGTGGTGCTGGGTGGGCTCGTGCTGCCAAGAGATCAGTCAAGCCCAGGAGACAATCATCACAAGGACAGTAGGGACCCTCACTAGCAGTACTCGTGGCTGAAGCAAAAGATGCAGCGCTATCTGTACTATCCGTCCTCACCAGACCTCTCCATCCGCTCTTCTTCGCCGCCAGCACCGCCTCCAGTAGGGAATCCCGACGTCCAAGAGGCTCATAGTGAATATCGAACTCGTCGATGCCCGAACCGCGACGGGACAACGGCGAACGGAAAAACTCCCTTGATTCCTTCCGACTTAAACACTCCCGGAGGTCTTCATCAAGTAAAGACGAACGGCGACTCAAGCTCTCATTCTCAGGTACCGATACAAGGCATGAGTTCTGTCGTATCAAACCACCACGACCGAAGCAATAGTCAGACAGATCCTCCTCAAAGGCTGAGTCCACACCTTCTGACTCGTATTCTTTCAATGTACTGTCTAGGGAACTTAACGAAGAGTCTTTCATTATCAGGGAACTTAAGGAGGAATCTCTTGACCTGTCCACAGAGGAAGTTATTGAACTTTTTCTCATGACTTCAATGGAGTTTAGTAAGGAATCTCTCAATGTATCCAGGGAACTTGACGACGAGTCTTTGAACGTAGTGGGTAAACATGACGATGTTTCCTTAAGGGTATCGATGGAATTAAAGGAATCAAGAAAATACAATTTGAGTACCTCCACACTAGACGACTGATTTCTGACCATTGATAATTTTCTCTCGGGTGGAGGTATACTGACAGGTGGAGGTATATAATCATGTGGTATGACGGACGGGGGGTTTCCCTTTGGTGGGGGTACACTGCCAGGTGGGGGTATACTGCCAGGTGGGGGTATACTGCCAGGTGGGGGTATACTGCCAGGTGGGGGTATACTGCCAGGTAGAGGTATACTGGTGGATGGAGGTATATTAACAGGTGGAGGTGTACTGACGACAACACCCTGTACTGGAGGTGTAGGGTGGTTGTGTTGCTGCAGGTGTTGTGGGCAGGGTGTGGGCATGGGTTCCTGAGGTGGGGGACGCCCTGAAGAACTCATGTGGGTGAAGGCTCTCTCACCTCCTGTCATCGTCACCAAACAACCTCCTTAGTGGCTATGAGGTTTTGACGCCCCTTTGGTCCACACCAGACAATCACTTTCATTAAAAACATCAACAGAGATAACTTCTTTTGTAGTCGTCGTTATGGGAGTTTTGACGCCACTTTGGTCCTTAATTCATCTTTACATTAACAGACAAGAGAGAAACTAATGTCTCAATGGAGGTGTTGACGCCCCTTTGGTCCCAAGTTAATCACTACAAGATTTTCAAGTATCCTTCCTTCCTATCTCTATATTTCATAAGAGGCTTACCATCCCTCCTCTCTGTCTCGTTCTCCGCCGGCATATGACCCTAGTTGTTTTGTTGCCATCAGTATATTTCCTTTTCAATCGTCATTCAAAGTTTGGTTTCCTCGTCTCTCTTAACTGTCCATCTCTGGTTCTGTGTAAGGTAGTAGTAGCGGTGGTGTTCCTAGTTGTAGTAAATAGACAGACAGGTCATCAGTATAATATAGACCACGAGTGACGTCTGACATTAAATATTTCTATACCTCAATGACATTACCCATTCACACTTATCACACTCCATCGGGTTTGACACAGAATATGGACAAACAACGGATGATGATGATAATGGTGATGATGATGATTTTAAGGGGAGATTTTGTTGATGGTGATTTGGAAGGTATGTATTTACTCCAAACTAAGCCAGGAAACAGATGACCCTAATGTGACCTTAATGTTACTTTAATGGGGGATCTGTTTTGTGGCTTAGTTTGGAGGAATCATTAACCCACCAACTTACTCTAAAAAAATGATGAAGATGATGATGATGATGATTACGGCCCACTAGCCTTAATTAAGGAGAGACTGACTATTCGTGATGTCGGTGAAATAAAAAGGCTACTGATTCCTCCAAATTATCTCAGGAAACAAACTCTTCCAACACAAGTACCTGCTTCGTGGTCCTATCTGTTTATCTACCTGTCTGTTTCCCTGTCATAGTCTCTGTGTCTGTGTCTGTCTACTATCTCTTCCTGTCCTGTCCTATCTGTCCCTGTATGTCTCTCTATTGATCTATCTATCATTTATTCTCTGTCTCCCCCTCCCTCCCCCCCGAGTTGCCTCCATGGTCTCTTCCCCTGTCCTATCCCTCTTCCTCCCATTGTCTCGTCTCCACCTGACTCCACCCCTCCCCATCACAGTTGTGTAATTGTGTAACTTATATCATTGTGGTAGTGTGGAATGTGGGGTTGTTGGAGTGTAGAATATGTGGTTGTGGAATGTGTGGTTACAGATGTTATTGCAGATGTGTATTGTGCGGGTGTGTTGGGGTATAGTCACGAGCACTGATAAGTATACAGCTTTGGTGGAAGCTTTGAAAAGTCCAATTCACCAACGACGTAATTCCAATGGAGATTTTATTGTGCATTAACTTATTGTCTCTAGGTATTCCAAGAACACCAAAATATTTATTTGTGCTCGTGATTGTACATGCATGTGTGGGTCAAAACAGTGTACCGGTTGTATTCATATTCTTATACTAACTTCCCTAGACCACAGAATCTGCACATATACCTTTAGGCTTTGTTACTTCCTATACGTGGCAAAGTGAAGATGAATTACAATCAACACAACAACGGGTGCCTCATTTTGCTCTCACTGTTGTTCTCGCTGCGTCAATATGGACATGTCTACGTAGTTGTGTTGCCTTTTTATAGAGGGAGCTCATGGCTGCCTACTCATACATATTCATCTACGACCTCCGATACCATTTGATTCATAATATAAAGTTCAGATGCATACCAATACCTGCTTAGGAACAAGAGAAAGATATTGATACAGTAGACCAGAGGACAAGATTTTCGTCACTCAATTTTCTCATCTCCCAACAAAGTCTATAAATACCGTATAAAGAACTATTGACAATTTACATCACCCTTAGAAAAAAAAGAGGAATATTATCAGCCATGTTTGAGTGGAACTTCTACATTTGGACACGATAAATAATGTACGTCAAAGTTTAACAGTTGCATGACCCGGCCGATTTTATTTCTTTGTGTACATTGCAGAAGTGTCAACAGCTATGATTGATACGATATATATATATATATATATATATATATATATATATATATATATATATATATATATATATATATATATATATATATATATATATATATATATATAGAGAGAGAGAGAGAGAGAGAGAGAGAGAGAGTATTGTTATGTGTAGTAAGTACACTTAGTCATTTTCATAGAACCAGGCGTCTACGGTGCTGTGTTGTGCAAATAACAATGTTGCATGGTGGAGGGAAAATGAAGGACAAAGTTGCAAATGTGAGTGTCCTTGTGATGCATAATGAAAGGAGGGAATGGCTACAGACTCCTCCAAACTATGCTACAAAACAGATCCCCTAGTCGAATTCTGAAGTAAGTCTGTTTCCTGGTACCTATATATGGTTTGGAAGAGTTAGTAGAATTCCACTTGGGCCACAACAAATGACCCCCATAAATATAGGCTAATGTGAAGCACCATCAGGGTAGTAGATCACGGAAGCACAGAGTAATATAGAAGCCTCATTTGTGCGTCAACCAAGTCTAAGAGTGTTGACGTCACACACACACACACACACCAAATTATCTTCCCCCACTTCACTGATAAATACCACTAGTCTTAAATATTTCAGAAATTCACAGATAAATACTAACATTTGAGAGTTTCTCCGTCACGTGTAAAAGTGTCTTTAAGTCGCTGATAAATACCACCATTTAAAAACACATTTTCTTTTACGAAATATACCCATGAGTCACTGACAAATATTAACGGTTTATATTGCTGACACTAAAACTATCGTCACTTTCTGTAAGTTGGTTCTCTCTGGTTGTTAGCTGTTGTTGTTGTTGTTGTTGTTTCTACTATAGACCTAACTCTACTACTAAGACACAAGGGTTAACGAAAAACCTGTGACAAAAATATAAAAATTCGCCTTTTGTGCTGTAGACTTGTAACACTTTGGTCACTTTCTGTAGATTAATTAATTATCTGATTATCCTTTTTTCTTTCTACTAATTATTACTGTCTTTTACGCAAGGGATAATTAAAGGGGGTAATACAGTGTTGATAAATATGGAGCTAGTGATTCCTCCAAACCCTTCCAAGCAACAAGCCACCATAATTGTTGTCACACTGCTCTATATCCTGGCATAGGCCTATCTACTTTGGAGGAATCAAGGAGCTCATGCTATAAACCAACATTATGATATATAATTATCCCCTTAATCCAAATGTGACTCATCTGTGAACGAGAAACTTTACGTTCACCTGATGCCTTTGTGAGTCACGTGGGGGTCAAGTATTATTATTATTATTATTATTATTATTATTATTATTATTATTATTATTATTGACTCACGACCCTACAGGATAATATAATGTTGTATAGTGTTGGTGTGGAGGAGGAGGAGGAGGAGGTGTGGCTGAGGAATGTTGGTTGCATGTTGGAAGGCTGTGGGTGGGGTGGTATTTTTTCCATCTCTGTCTTGGCTGCTGGTGATACAGGAGATAAGGGATGCTTGTCTCACTCACTACCCAATCTGTTTTTATCTTCTTTTACAACATTCTACCATGCACATACTCTCTCTCTCTCTCTCTCTCTCTCTCTCTCTCTCTCTCTCTCTCTCTCTCTCTCTCTCTCTCTCTCTCTCTCTCCTTTCAACACTTTACCACGTTCTCTCTCTCTTTCTCTCGTGTGTGGAGGTGGGTTACAGCTGCATTATTAACAAGTGATGAGAGTGACGCATCTGTGGTGTTGCATCACAAGTGTTTCTATCCCACACACACACACACACACACACACACAGTAAAAGAACACGATACGGTAAAACAACACTATACCACCACCATATTGAAAAAACAAAACAAAAAACCATTGCAATACAACATCATATATCATTCGGCATCACAGAGCACAGTGCAACACAACACAGCATACAACACAATATCAACGCACCACAACAACAACAAACATGAACCCAAATATCTCCTCTTCTTGTCCCTCCCTTCCCTATAGTAACCAAACAACACAAACAACAAACAGCCAATACTGAAATCTTAAGGGGATAGTACCTGTATAATTTTGGTACATTGGGAGCGCCTTGAATCATCCACAGTATGCCAGGAAACAGGACCATATTAAAAAAAAAAAAAAAAAAAAAAAAAAAAAAAAGTATATCCTGTTACCTGGAATTGTTTGGAGGAATAATTGACTCCAGATTTACCAACAGTGTACTATCCGCTGAAGAATCCCATAAAGTGATAGATAGATGTTGGAAATGAATGCTGACTAAACCCTGGACTTGTGTGTAATTTGTAAACATTTCTGGGTCACCTTCATAAAACAACACTATGTTGTTATTATTATTATTATTTGTAGTATCTTGGAAGCCGTATAAAACTATGTAATACGTCAAGGGTGCGACTTTCTCCGTATTACAGCAATCATGCAATCAGAGGCAGCGAAACAATGGTGTGTGTGTGTGTGTGTTGGAGTACGAGAGGGTGATTGCGTGTCAGGGTGGCGTCTGACTGTGTGTGTGTGTGTGTGTTTGTTTCGTACTACATGTCTATATATAAAACTCAGTCTAGTGATATTCCGTTTTCATTTTGTTTATCATTAATTTCATCATATACATACATAATTATGATGGTACTGATACTAACCAAGGACATACGATAATGTTCACCAGACCTGTGTAGCCGACATGCTTCTTAAACTCTCATTAATACCGATATAATCTTAAGTAGATAACTTTTTAATTTGTGAAGACTAAGACCATTTATCCTTGATTCTTGCATTATTTTTACAGAAACATTTCTTTAAGTCTGGATTCCCATTTCGTCCACTTCCCACGGTCCCATGATTTCATATACAGTAAGTTCATAACATCAGTCAGCATTGAAGTCAATCCTCCAACTAAAACCATATTTATCCAGCTTTTATTCCTCTACCCAAACTGGTTATCTCTGCATGATACGTCTTAGAATGTGTGTATAATCCGGCAATGTGATGATAAGATGTTGTTAGTTATTATATCCATGATGGTACCATGCAGAATCATTATGGTGGCAACAGTAATAATCAATCTGGAACTTCACTTGTTTTGAGTGTTTGCGTAACGTGTGCGTGTGTATATTGATGAGTGTGTCCTCATTCATCAAAGTCATATCTGGAAAAAGAGAAAAATGAGGTACCTGCCTTTTCAAGATGTTATCAAAATTATTCAACGAGTTTTTCCCTGGTGCAGCTTTCACCTCCTTGGTTCATTCCGTGTACCAACCCAACCCAACCCAACCCTCCCTCCCTCCTCCTGACAGTCATTAAGTCTTACAGCAGCTGTGAAATGCCTCTAAGCTAACCCTGGAGGGAGACACATACATACACACATTTACACGTATTCACACTCACACACGAGACACACATTTACACCTATACACACACACGAGACACATTTACACCTATACACACACACGAGACACATTTACACCTAAACACAACTACACACACACACACACACACACACACACACGAGACACACATTTACACCTATAAACACACACACACGAGACACACATTTACACCTATACACACACACACACACACACGAGACACACATTTACACCTAAACACACACACACACATACGAGACACAGCACCATCACAGCGTACGTCTCTCATTTTATCTGAACCATTACGGGTACTTGAAGCTCAAGTACACAAACAGCTCTTTATGGGCAAACTGAAGTGGTGTGTGTAACCTGTAGACGTCAAACACACAAACACACACACACACACACACACAAAGAAAAAAATATAGTCTGGTGGAAGTCTGAGATAAGAGGCTTGTAGTAGAACTTGGTGGTCAGAAAATAAATATTATACAGTATACGTACTGGTGATTCCTCCAAACAATGCCACGAAACACACTCACTCGGTATAGTTCCTGTTTTGTGGTAATACTTGGGTGAATCAGTGGCTTCCAGTTCGCCTACAACATAACACTTCACTTACGACTTAATGAGGGGATTGTAGTTCGGTATACACTTTTGGTACATTAGAGAGCCTTGCTTCATCCAAAAGTATCCCACGAAACAGCACAAGATAAAAAAAAAAATATATTATTGGTGGTCTGTTGCTTGGAATATTTTGAAGGAATCAGTTGTTCCAGATTTACCAAGACATGTACCAGTAAGTATAAGACGCAAAACCTGACGCCCTTTTGAGTGACCAATGCGAGAGAGGGTCAAGGCCAAGGCCAAGGGAGGGGGGGGGGGGGGAGGGAGAGAGTGGTGGTCACATATGCTATAGTCGAGATGGAGGGCTGATGATTCGTCCTAACTAGGCCATGAAACAGAAAGAGTAGAGTTGGAGGTCCGCTGATTCCTCCAAACTAGGCAATGAAACAGACTAGTACCTCAGATTAAGAGTAGCCTACAGTGAACCGGTTTTGTAGCAGAGTTTTGGAGGAATCAGTAGCCCTTCTTAAATACTTTCCAATGGGTTATAATGATAGGGCTCTGAATATGACTACGAATACCAATCATCCCGATCTCTCTCTCTCTTAATTAACGGGTGATAGAGATGTTACTAATATGTGTTTCCAACAACTCTATGACAATCTCGGAATAGGTACAGTTGTCCGCCATTACCGAGTAGCAGACGGAAATATATTTAGTGCATTAAGTGAAACCAACTTAATTAAAAAAATTAAGATATATTTTTGGTAGTATTTTTCCATGTACCATTTATCATTGAACGACGGATTAAGGAAATAAAATATATGAGTACTAATTACGACAACTTCGACAACAACACGAGCAGCAGAACCACAAAACATTTACATGTAGAACCCCTTAACGTTTACACATGTAAAGTTAGTTTTTCAATGATGGAAATGTGCCTCAACTCTTAACGTGTTTCATGTCTGGGGACTTGTGTATTTTCCATGAAGAAAACTTGCAATCAACAACAACACACACACAGACACACACACAGTCAGTCATATTCGCTGCACCAACAGTGTTGGTTTGTTATTGTTTACAGTGTGTGTAGTCATGAGCCGGAAGGGAGACAAAGGGTGGAGTGTCCATTGCATTATTTAACTACAATTTGTATATAATAACCAGAACTTGTCATTTATTCTGATTGGTGTCTATTTATTGGCTATTGACTTATTTACAATTTATATTTATACGTTATATTTTCATCAGTCCATTCTATGTCAAGGACAGTGGATATAATATTTTTTGTAGTGTTATATCCCAACAATAATTCTGTTATATTGTGTATATGAATGGTTAACAAAATATTTCCATATTGTGATAACTTTAACTACATTATAATATAAAGTACTGAACAATAAGTATAATATAAGAATAATGTAGAATAGGCAACTTGTGTAGAACTGCTTCCTGATCCAGCTGGCCCACAAATATGGTCCCTCGTATGAGTTTGGAGGTGTTGGAGGCTCCTAAAATAACAATATACGCCCTTCAATCCCCACAACACCTCACAATAAAATGATGGAGTTGTTGGAAGCTTCATTGGTGTGATAACTGAAATTGTAGCATCATTAATCTCTCTCTCTCTCTCTCTCTGGTACAACCTGGGCTGTTGACGTTATCCCAGATAGTACTGTACCAACTCGAGATGAAGAGGTCCAGTGCTAATTGGTTTTGATAAAGAAACACTCACAGATTTACCGCTCTGACTTCTAATCTACTCTCAGTGATAATAAACGATAAGGATATAATTAATACAATTATAATAATAATTTGAATAACAATATGAAAAAACTAATAACAATATGAAGAAATAACATTAATTGTAATCATAATTCATTATAACCTATTCAATACCAATTTCATTATGGAAGACTGGGGGAAAGGAAAGAAAATAGTCTGTGAAAAAAGAAAAAACAAAAACAAAAAAAATCCATCTGCCTCTGTTTTAATTTAAGGGGATATTTCAGTGGTGGTACAGTACATCTGAAGCAACTGATTCCTCCAAACAGTTCCAAGCAACAAAACACCATTTTATCTAATCTTATTCCTACCACTACGTCCTTCAAGCCAAATAGGAGATCATACTTTTGGGTACATGTGTGTGTGTGTGTGTGTTGCATGCATAATGAAGCCTCTCTTGATGCAGGTTCTTTGCAATGTTGCCAGCGCCATGTTTTCACGCACAACTGAGCACTTGCCATAGGAGGAGAGGCCCGCTTTGAACCTCGCAAGAGCCGTATTCATTAGTCCAAACTCAAGGACTTAAACACACGGTCCAAAGTTATATACAAGTTTCATATTAATTAATTAATGTAAAGTTGATTAGTGATCCCGATGATAAGCCATTAAAGTGACTTGGAATACAACCAACTTATCCCAATGGCCTTTAATACAACTATAGCTGATGGTTGTGCATGTTTGAGCTCTTACAACCTCGACTCGATTGAAATAATGGCTTTGGTTTGTTGGTGTATGTGGCATCAGTGGTTGTGAATGGCCTTGTCTCAGCTGAAGGTTGTTTGTTGTGATGGGGCGGCATGGTTGTCAGTTTAGCTGTTCATCTACGCACAAAATTATGAATTATTTCAGTTGTTTACACTCATTTCCCACCTGTTTTTATAACCATTGCAATATTACGCCACGACCCCTACCAAAGATGATTAATTATAGCAACATATATATAGCCTACTGTCCGATAGTGGTGGTGGTGGTGGTTGAGTGAAAGGGGGCGAGCATGCCAGTGACTGAGCACATGAGGAAAAAAAAGACTAAAATTAGAGTGAGCAAGTGAATTAATGAGGGACTGAGAAAACGATTAACAGTAAGTAGAAGAATGGACGGATGGATGGACAGACTGATGGATGCGTACTGTAGGTAGGAGGAGGAATAGACAGATAAATGAATGGATGAACGAATAAATAGATGGAAGGAGAGAATATGTTTATAATTATAGACGGTGATGGTGAATGTGTACCAGGATGAGAGCTGGGAGGCCTACACTTGTTAATAATGTCCTGGTATTACTAGTTGGAGGGGATTGATACACTACACAACACACCCATCTTCACTACACAACACACCCATCTTCACTACACAACACTCACCTCTACTACACAACACACCCATCTTCACTACACAACAGTCACCTCTACTACACAACAATAACACACCCATCTCTACTACACAACACGCACAACACACCCATCTCCACTACACAACACTCACCACTACTACACAACAACAACACACCCATTTTCACAACACACCACGAACTACACCTCTCTACATAAGATATAATATTATTTACAGAACACACATAATTCACGTTTTCAATACCAACTTCAGTACACACACATCTTCACAACATGCACTTAACATCTTCACTAACGAACATACCAAAAATCTTCACTACTCAGCAGGTATTGTAATGTAAATTTTATGTTGTGAGGTCACAGTGTGGAGGATTTACCCCAAGTAACTGAGCAGAACCGTGAACAGATTCAAGTGACGAAGGAATAGTGATGAGGTTGTTTCACTAGAGAACGACCTTATCATGTAAAAGCTTCTTTGGCCAGACATCGTGAAAAGGAAGTAAAACCTTTACCACATAGCCTAATTATCCAACAAACATCATGGACTGAGGAGTCTATACATAGGCCTAGTCACCATCGTTATTAACGCTATGACACTGCAGCATCAGTTGATATCATTTGCGTTTATTGTGAAGACCACTTTGCTTCCGTTGTTTTGGACGAACCCTTCAGGCTGTAGTGACGCGAGGGCATCCTTTGTATCATTGGACTGTTTGGTTATAATGGCGGTGTTGTTCATGGCCAGGGAGAAGATCCTGGTGCCCTTCAGCGGCCCATGGTTCCTCTTGGGCATCTCCAGCGCCCATAACCTGTTGTTGTAGCAGGCCAGGGTGAGAACAACAGACTGCCTCGGTGGTTTGGTGGCCTCTGTCACCATACTCAAAATTCGACCAGCACGGTGAGGACGCGACTAAGATTTCTTTTGATGTGGTTTGGAGGTTGAGTTCTGGCCTTTGTTTTCCGAGGTGGATTGTTTTATCTGAGGGATATCTGTGGTCTTGTTCTGTGAGGAGATTGGGGTCACAAGGGGGACGACATCAAAGGCGAGAGCGCGTCCCCTCAGTAGGATATCTTCCCTGAGGTGTTCCACAGTGACGAAGCGCCTCCTCATGTAGCCGTGTTTGTGGCTCTGGGGAAGGACTCGGATCGTTTCACCATTCGTAGCGTCACTCCAGTTTCCAGACAAGTCACAGTTGGGTTCCAGCTCCGGCCACGCCTACGTCACCGTCACAAGCACCCATATCAAAAGCAGTATTGACTTACTCATTACTTTATAACCAAGAATAGGTTTGTAAAATCTAATTCCAATTTTAATACCAGGTAAACAGATTGAGTGAAGAGGCAAACAGACAAGAAGATGTGAGTAGATTATAGATTGAAGCTGAAGAAATATGTGATCTTGTTTTTATCATCCATTATATCTATATATATACCGTATTGTTTCTGGTTTATGATGTACAACACTGATATCTTTCACTTAATATCTTGTTTGTCTTTTCCAGAACTTAAAAAGCAACACTATGGGGTAGAATTCCTATTCGCTTAAGGGCGATTCTCTTGTTGGCAAATTGTACCGATTCCTCCTAACTATCTCAGAAAAACTGATGCTCTCAATGGTAGTAATATGGGATCTGTTTCTTGGCATAGTTTGGAGGAATCAGAGACCTTCCAATTCACCAACAAAAGAATCCCCCCATTAAGATCTGATATTCAAACCACTAGATGGAGCAAAACTATAGGACGGGATATTTAGCATTCCAAGTTACATTCTACATGGGATGAACTCACTTATCCATCCCTGACAAGGAATTACTTTGGTTTCTTGGTGTTGGTCTGATGATGACATAGCCTATAGATTTTCACTACAGTAGCCTATGTGACCATCAAGTCCCCAAGTTGGCTAAGCTTCAGGGAGTTTGTGATAATTCCCCCTCATCTTTTTTCTTCTATATAAACTAACTAGCCGTGGGTCAGTCGTCTGGGTAAACAATAAAATGTCTATGTTTAAGGCTCTTGAAGGTGAAGGGCAAATATCACTCAGCACGTGCGTGTTTACACTACACAAGCCTGTCGTCATTATGTGATGTGAAGTTGGGTTAAGGAGAGAGAGATTCTCTTGTAGACAAATTGAAAGCCTACTGATTCCTCTTATCTATGCCAGAAAACAAGACTCCCTCAGCGGTACTAATAGGGGATATGTTTCTTGGCATACTTTGGAGGAATCAGACCTTCCAATTTACCAACAAAGGAATCTCTCTCTCCTTAACCCAACTTCACATCACACATCTACACTATACACCCATCTCACATCTTATCTATGCACCACACACCTTATATCTCCACTACACCAAACATCATCACAACACACACACACTCACTCACTCCCCATCACAAAGCACACACACACATATTCTTCTCTCTCTCTCTCTTTCTCTCTCTCTCTCACCATGTAAGGAAACTGGCCTAACCACCACTCCTAGGAATCTCGTTGCTAACCCTCCCCCCACTATCTCATTATTTGATATCCAAGGTGAGAGTGAAAAAGAGAGACGCAAACGTACGCTAAATTTACACCTTAGCACAATACTACTACAGAGAGAGAAAGGAAAGGAAAGGAAAGAGTGGATGGGAGGAGAGAGTGTGTGAAGAGAAGGGAAGAAAAAGGAAATGAGAGAGAGAGAGAGAGAGAGAGAGAGAGAGAGATTTATACAATTACTGTTGGTGCAATCAGTAAGAATTATCAATTTACTGCCTCATTATATCATTGTATCGAGAAACCTCCAGCAATAATTACTATATACAAAGATTAATAATGGTAAGGTATTGGTATTTAATTGGAGACTATCGATTCCTCCAAAGCATGCCACAAAATTATTACCATAGTATATAATATTATATTCTGAGACTGTCCTCGTTACTTGCCATAATTTGAGTATTAAGTAGACTCTTAGTATCTCCATTTATTTATCCCTTCTCTCTCTCTCTCTCTCTCTCTCTCTCTCTCTCTCTCTCTCTCTCTCTCTCTCTCTCTCTCTCTCTCTCTCTCTCTCTGTATTAATTGGTTGCACATGGTGGGGTCGGGTGTGTTGATCTCCACCTTAACGAGACAGGGGTCGTGAGGATCAATCGTCCATTTTGTGAAGGGGGTCGACAATTAGTGGCCATTGTTCTTTCTGGTTGTTGTGGTTCTTTGGGTAATGGTAGGTATAGGGTTGATGATGGTGATGACTGTGTATATAGAGATGTAGTTGCATAGTAGTAGTAGTAGTGGTGAATGTGTAGTGATGTAGTTGCATAGTAGTAGTAGTAGTGGTGGTGGTGAATGTGTAATGATGTAGTTGCATAGTATTAGTGGTGGTGAATGTGTAGTGATGTAATTGCATAGCAGTAGTAGTAGTGGTGGTGATGAATGTGTAGTGATGTAGTTGTATAGTAGTAGTAGTGGTGGTGAATGTGTAGTGATGCAGTTGCATAGTAGTAGTGGTGGTGGTAGTGGTGAGAATTGTGATGTAGAATAGAAGTAGTGGTTGCTGTTGTGGTTGTTGTTTTAATGATGGTAGTGATGGAGAGAATTGTAATGTTGCTACATGGTTATACAGTGGATGCAAAGTGTTGTGTTGTGGTGGTAGTAGATAATATTATGATGGTTGTTGTTATGATAGTGGCAGGTGTGTTGTGGTTGAAGTGAAGATGCTACAAACAATAGTATATACAATGCCTCTGTACTCTGTCGTTGTGGTGACGGTGAGAAGTGGCAACAGATGGCTGTGTGTACGAGTGGTGGTGGAGTTCTTACATACAGTACATACATAATTATTCATACCTACATACATACACATTTTCATACCTACATACATAAAACTCATGGCCCCCCACCAACCTTCCCTTTCCTCGACCTCTCTCTCCCGCATCACCATCTCCAGCCCTCCCTCACCATTATAGCGTAAACAATTATGCGTTTGCTGACCTACATTTGTGAGTGTGTGTGTGTGTGTGTGCATCGTAAAGCTTCCACCTGGGGAGGGGGAGAGCGAGAGAGAGAATACTAACAACATTACTAATAATAGTACATTACTACTACTACTACTACTACTACTACTACTACTACTACTACTACTACTACTACTACTACTACTAATAATAATAATAATATGCAAGTGACAAGGAGCTTCCAGTGTGATATCATGTCAACAAAGCTTCCATTTAATATTATACATGGCAGATGTTCCCTCACTCCCTCCCTCAGTACTCACAGAGGTTATTACAGTAGCACTTAGTAATTTACACCTGTGCAATAAATAGGATGTACGATCACGCTCTCTCTCTCTCTCTCTCTCTGACACACACACAAATACACTCGCATGCAAATTTATGGTCAGTATAGTAATGGCTTCCTGCTTTGTGGTGCAGACTCTGAGCAGTTCAACCTATACAGTATAGAGTTCCCACGAGAGCCATTTCTGGGATGGGAAATGCTTACGAATACTCCACTACACAACACACTATACTTCTGTATCACACTAATACAACACACTGTATCACACTAATACAACACACTGTATCACACTAATACAACACACTGTACCACACTAATACAACACACTGTACCACACTAATACAACACACTGTATCACACTAATACAACACACTGTATCACACTAATACAACACACTGTATCACACTATCTCACTTTCCTACACCATACATTTGCATTACACTGTACCACACTTAGGTAAACTCCTGTACCATATGACTTCTGCAGCCAACTGTACCACACTAACTGCACCCCTCCTGTACCATAATATGACTTCTGTACCCCACTGTACCACACGCAAGGACAACTGTACCGAGTAACTCTCTCCTGCATGTCATTATCAATTCGTGTCATACTGTTTGAACACCTGAAGCAGTAGGTGGAAGGGAAGGGGAGGGGAGGGGGGAAGGGGGAGGGGAGGGGGAGGGGGAAGGGATAGTATATTGTGAGGTGTTGTGGGGATTGAAGGGCGTATATTGTTATTTTAGGAGCCTCCAACACCTCCAAACTCATACGAGGGACCATATTTGTGGGCCAGCTGGATCAGGAAGCAGTTCTACACAAGTTGCCTATTCTACATTATTCTTATATTATACTTATTGTTCAGTACTTTATATTATAATGTAGTTAAAGTTATCACAATATGGAAATATTTTGTTAACCATTCATATACACAATATAACAGAATTATTGTTGGGATATAACACTACAATAAATATTATATCCACTGTCCTTGACATAGAATGGACTGATGAAAAATATAACGTATATGTATAAATTGTACAATAAAGTCAATACCCAATTGACACCAATCTGAATAAATGACAAGTTCTGGTTATTATATACAAATTGTAGTTAAATAATGCAATGGACACTCCACCCTTTGTCTCCCTTCCGGCTCATGACTACACACACTGTAAACAATAACAAACCAACCCTGTTGGTGCAGCGAATATGACTGACTGTGTGTGTGTGTGTGTGTGTGTGTGTTGTTGATTGCAAGTTTTCTTAATGGAAAATACACAAGTCCTCAGACATGAAACACCTTAAGAGTTGAGGCACATTTCCATCATTGAAAAACTAACTTTACATGTGTAAACGTTAAGGGGTTCTACATGTAAATGTTTTGGTTCTGCTGCTCGTGTTGTTGTCGAAGTTGTCGTAATTAATACTCATATATTATATTTCCTTAATCCGTCGTTCAATGATAAATGGGAAAAAATACAAAAAATATATCTTAGATTCTTAAAGTAAGTTGGTTTCAGAGAGAGAGAGAGAGAGAGAGAGAAAGAGAGAGAGAGATGTATAGTAACTGTAAAGAAGAGGAAGAGACAGGAGGGAGGGGAGAGATACTAAGAAGGAAGGATATAATGATAAGAAGTGACAGTGAAGGATAAGGGAATAGGGCTGGGGGTGGGAAAGGAAGCAAGAGGAGGTAGAAGGGGAAGGGAATGGTAGGAGGGGGAAGGTGGCTTGGGAGATATAGTGAGGGGGAGGAGGACGGGGGAGGAACGGGAATGGTAGGAGGATGGGGAGGGACGGGAAGGGTAGGAGGAGGAGGATGGGAAGGGACGGAAAGGGTAGGAGGATAGGGGAGGGACGGGGAGGGGATGGGGAAGGGTAGGAGGAGGGGGGACGGGTACAAGGACGTGGGAGGCAGTGACGTCATAAACAACACAT
>JAWQEG010005704.1:0-19766 GCA_033782935.1 Petrolisthes cinctipes
CTTATCTTCTTCTTCGTCCTCCTCCTCCTCCTCCTCCTCCTCCTCCTCCTCCTCCTCCTCCTCTCCTCCTCCCTCCCTCCTCCTCCTCCTCCTCTCCCTTATCTTCTTCTTCGTCCTCCTCCTCCTCTTCCTCCTCCTCCTCCTCCTCCTCCGATATGTATGTGTTGAAGGCATTGAAATAACGGTTGGATAGTGATTCAGATATCTTCCACAAATAAATATCAAAGTTCGAAAATTGTAGCCATAGTTATTAAATTCAAAGGAATGTCTGTCTCGAGGAATGCCAAGGAGA
Source organism: Petrolisthes cinctipes (assembly GCA_033782935.1). Classification (NCBI taxonomy): domain Eukaryota; kingdom Metazoa; phylum Arthropoda; class Malacostraca; order Decapoda; family Porcellanidae; genus Petrolisthes; species Petrolisthes cinctipes. Next base: position 293 of record JAWQEG010005704.1, read on the forward strand.
ACATATGGTTAGGTTATATTGATGGAATCTTAACGGAGTGGCACATTAAGGGACCCTGTGATGTAGTAAGACAATTAGAGATTAATGAGTCCTTAATATATTGCCACGAAACACCACTTATCTGGAAGGAGTTTGTTTCGTGGCATGGTCAAAAGAAATCAGAAGCCTCCAATTTTCATACACGATCACAGAGTCATTAAAGGAACACAAAATTTAGGAGCTTGATTACTTTTGCGTTTCAGCTTCGCCTTTATTTGGACAAATTAATATAATTTCTTAGTAGTATTCCCTGACGAACGAATTCTAAGAAATATGAATAGACTCCTGGTTGTCTAGAGTTCCTCGTCAATAACATTCCTTTACTTTATATTCCTCAGCGTGTCTCTTTGTGGGACACGACGCCCTTCACCATGACGTGTGTGATGCCTGGGACACGACCACAGCCTACCAATGTTGTGTCCTGACGTATAAGGAAGTGAGTGGGTTGGCATACTATTATTATTCTTCCATGCAGGAGGCCTCACTGGGAACACCAGCTGACACCTTCACCCCAGAGGCCCAGAGTAACCCGAAATAATGGCTTGCACGTGTCCAGTATTTTATTCAGTCTATTGTAAACCTAACCTACAGTATTTTTTATCTAATCAAACCGAATCCGTTGTTGCTCGTTTCAAGTAATTGTTCATCCTTGACTGACTTATTCTAATCTATCCAATGTACTGGATTAACTTATAGAATACAGGAAGGACGCACTTTGTCGCCAGAATTTATGAGTTAAAATGTGAGATTCGAAAGTAATGCTCCGTTTGCAAGATGAAATGTGAGAGTCGAAGCAGTTTTTCGGCCTAAGAATAGTTAGTTAGTCTATGGGGAATGCTTTTGCTTCGCCAACCTTACGTGGTATCCCATTATCAATTTGCCTCTTACCTATATTCTGGAGACATGGACTGGTTTGTCAAATTTAACCTAAAAACTCGCATCTTCGTGGCCGCTAGAGGGACACATAGATAAATAAGCAAGTTAGTCGTGTATAATAATTGATGTGCATATTTTTATGTTCCGTGCAATTGGTTGTACAGTTAACTAGTTCTGATACCATCTTCAGACCCCAAGTGTACCCATCGGAGAGAGTAAGTGTACAGTCAACAGCAAAAATTCTCTCCTTCCTTCTGCTTCCAAGTGACTCACACTAGAAAGCCAGTTAATTAGTTTATTTATTATTATCTGTAGCTTACACCGGTGACGGAATAAGAGAACTTCCCAGCGTCGAGTGTGTAGCATTGAAATTACCCTAGAAAGTCTAATTGCACATATTCGGTAAGAGTCGATGCATCTGCAGACTTAATTAAGTATAGAAACCAAAACTTATGCCCAAGGTAACACGAGACTTATGGCCGTGACTGTACATCCCACCCCACCAAAGGCAAAGATGGGGTCGAAGCATTGTAACATTCGTACCTGTGAGTAAGTTAGTGACTGACCTTTGAGTCCACCTGTGTTGCATAAACCCAATAATATTTTCAGCTAGCTACCTCGTGAACTACTCAGCCTGCTGGTGTTTGAAGGAGGTCATTTCATGCTAGAGAATTGAAAGGTTACCGATTCCTCCAAGCTATTATGCTACAAGGCTGATCTGCTTAATTAAAAATCAAAGTGCATATTTCTCTGGCATAGACTGTGGTAGGAATCAGAAGCCCTCTATTTTATCCAGAACAAATGAATCACTTAAGGGCCATATAATTTATAGGAAGGCTATTAATACCTCCATACTTAGCTGCCATGAAGTAGACTCCATCAGTGTACGAACAAGGAACCCATTTTATGTTGCAATTCTTTAGAGGAATCAGTATCACACCAATTTGTCTACACTAAAATACCCACGTAATGAATGGTAGTGTGGCAGATTTGTTTGTGTCATTGTCAGGTGAATTGTCAGTTTGTATCGATTGTAAACCTGGGTAGGAGTAAGTGAGACTTCATAAACATAACTGTATTTAAGTGTAAAAATAGCATAACATAACTGTATTTAAATATGTAATAACATTCACTCACACTAAATTCAACATTAGTTTTACAGTTGCAGTACTGAATGTTATTTAAATTTTTATTCAACAAGAACAAATCTATGAAGATTATTATGATTCACAACTAGCTACAGGTATAAACTAAATGTAAAACGTAAAATAACAACGAAAAAACATATTCTTCTATACCATTTGTGTTTCATTAACTGCATCCGAAAAATTTGGTGCACGTCTTTATTAGAGTTTGATTTGCATTCATAAAGTCTAGCACATTTTTCACGGGGCTCCCTACAAATAAGGCCTTAGTAATAGGTAATAGTCATGTAACTACAGACAGGTATTAGACAGGAAACCAAGACTAGGACATATGGCATATAAATACACGAAAGGTTTGTAAATGGAGTAGTGCAAAATAATAGTAAAAATGATGATGATGATGATGATAATAATTATGATGGTTGATGGCTGTGAATGGTTGATGGTTGTGCTGATGATGATAATGATGGTGATATTGATAATGAAAATAGTGATGAGATGATAAATGATGACGATGATGATAATAATAATGATGACAATGACGATAGTTTTTGATGATAATGATGACGACAATGGTTATAAAGATGATGATAATTATGATAATGATGTTGACCAAGATGATGTGTTTGTCCAGCAACTTTCACTTCTTGCCCGCTGGTCCTTCTCCCTAAACGAGTTATTAGAACCGAGAAATTTCGTTTGATCCTGAGGCGGTGGTCGAGTCGTGGAACCACTTTCAATTAACCCAGCGGCGGTGGTGGTGGTGGTGGTGGTGGTGGCATCGGCACACTTTAGTTTTGTGTTGGTAAATCTGGAGCAACTGAATCCTCCAAACTATTCCAAGCAGTGTCGGAACATATGAAAAAAAAAAAAAAAATGAAAAAAATGAAAAAAAAAAAAAAAAAAAATGTAGAACGCTATTATTTTTTGCTCTTCTGGTCCTGTTTCCTAGCATACTTTGGAGGAATCAAGGGACTCCAATGTACCCAAAAAAGAATTACCACCTTAAAGACACAGTACCCAAATGTGATCGGTTGGAGAAACACGCGTAAACCAATTGAATTTTCTTCTCCCGGGATGAAACACTCGTCTTCATTCAATATTTGTCACGACTCAAAGAGGGAAATTATATTATAGGCAAATTTGTAACAAGTGTTTCCTCCATAGCACGTCAAGAAACAGCCTACCTTAAAAATAAGAAGTTTTGGTCAATTTCTCAGCATATCTTTGGAAAAATTGGTAGCCCCATGTACTACCTCAACTATTAAGGCTACTATCATGGCCTAACCTACTATAACTTAACAAAGCAATCTTAAACTAATACAAAATAACTCATTCTGCTTCCCCTGAAAATGAGAATTATTTTGAGTACACTTCGGATAATGTGCTTCAGGTAACAGACAGTAATGTGTGTGTGTGTGTGTGTGTGTGTGTGTGTGTGTGTGTGTGTGTGTGTGTGTTCAGGGTGGGTCCAAGAAACGAGTTTGATCCCCCACCCAGAATTATTGCATTATTATCATCTCCCTTCACCACCAGACAGATAGTCAACAACCCATGTCATAACAATACACAGTAGACCACAATTTTAGTGACTCTTACTATGTCTTTGATTTGTGAGAAGTATTTATCAACTTCGTATGAGCGGGACGACTTTATAATACTAAACTATCATCTATGATAATTGATTTCAAATGCAAATAATGTATATTATTTATAGTACGCTTAGCATCTTATAAGTAGTCCAACAGATTCATTATCATTCACTTTCTAAACACAGGTCGAATCAAATGTTTCCTGTCTAATGCAACACTTATATACTGTTCTGTACACCTAAGCATCTCGACTTCGCTATTTTTTATATCCAAACTGAGAATTATTTGTGCTAATGATATATTTATTTTTTCGTGATGTGATGCCTATTTCTCCCAATTCCTTACATTACACTGTAAAGTTATACTATACAAAATATACTTTGTAATGAGGCTTTACCGCAGTGCTCCTTAGTCGTGTATGGCTGGGGCAACATACAATACAGTAGCAATATTATATATACGCTTCCTTACTGCAAAATTAATATATACCTGTAATATTTTCATTGCTGATGCCTATTAACAAGTAGGATTTGCCTCATTGTGTGTTCCATTAATTTATTACTTTCTATATATTATTAAAATGATAGTAAGGGAATCATAATTTTTCATTTCCTTTAGTCAATTACTTTTATTATTATATGAATGTGTACTGTATATCATAAATTTACATATTTTAAAAGCATTATTTGCCACCTAACTTTTGCGAATTTAATTAATTATAAGGGGAAAGTACAGTGTTGGCAAATCTGGAGCAACTGATTCCTCCAAACAATTCCAAGCAACAACAGAACACCATTATTTTTGTTCATCTGGTCCTGTTTCCTGGCATACTTTGGAGGAATCAAGGCACTCCAATGTAACAAAAGTGAATTAACCCCCTTATGGCTTGAGGGTGGTCATTAATACAGGTAGGTGGTGGCCAGGTGGGGGCAGGGGAAGGGTGCTGGGGGGTTCACGGTCTGGGGGGTTCACGGTTAGTCAGTGGTAGAGAGTCCCACCCCATCACACCACACCCCACCCCACCCAGCCTTGACACGCAGAGAGCCACGTATACACACACACACACACACACACACACATACATTCTTACATACTAATACATACACAGGTACAGTACAGTCAGATTATAAAGTCGTGTCCGTAACCATCAGAGGTCACGTCACTGGGATTGCCTCGCTTTGTTGTGGCGTTAATGTATTTATTTTTGTATTCATCTATTTATTTATTTGTATATTTATCTTTATTTATTTATATATTTATCTTTATTTATTTATTTACTTATTTATTTATTTATATATTTTTGCAAAAGAAACGTATATCTTGTGGGAAAACTAGACGGGATATTGCTCCACAGGCCAAGTCATTGCACTAACCTCTGGATTGATATGGACATGTCTTTAAAATTTGACTACACACACACACACACACACACACACACACACACACACACACACACACCAATACCCAACATGCTTGACCCACTCCCAACGTCACGCGTATTGCCGCTACGGTCATACAAAAAAGTCCTGAAACACACACACACACACACACACACACACACACACACACACACACACACACACACACACACACACACACACACACACACACACACACACACACACAACACAACACTAGGCCACAAAGGTTAAGACCAAATTTAGAGTTTTTCTGATGATGATAATCCTCTGTACTTGTGAGGCATGACAGACCCGAGTGGAATAAGGCAGATACCATACAAGGCTGTGTGTGTATAGAGGTTAGTTCCCCCTTACCTCACACAACATTATCACGCACCAGATAGAGGTCAGTTCTCCCTACCTCACCACACAGTATTTTCAGGAAGGGTTGATTCAGTGGTTATTTTTTTATGACTTAGGTTTTTGACAATACAGTATTTTCAGGAAGGGTCGATTCAGTGGTTATTTTTTTATGACTTAGGTTTTTGATAACACAGTATTTTCAGGAAGGGTTGATTCAGTGGTTATTTTTTTATTGGTTAGGATTTTAGTGGAGGAAGAATAACAGTGACGTGGTAATGGATGAAAATTAATGAAGATCGACCATGCAGGACTAATGGATGAAAAGATTTGTTTCTTCATAATATTCAGGTACTTTTTGTCTCCCTGTGTATGTTCTATCGACGCATCTTGAATTTCGAGGATGTCGCTTGGGTGTAATAAATATGATGGTTGTACTTTTTTAATATTGCAGTGCTGTGTGTCGTTATTAGTTATTGCACCCAAACCCTTGACCTCTTTTAAGGGGGTGCGGGAATAGGGGGACATTCTTGGGGGGGGGTTTAGGGGGGTGCTGGAATAGGTTAGAGACTTTCTACCCACCCCAAGCCTGTCCCCCTATTCCCGCACCCCACCCCTAGTCCCCCCCCAAGCCTGTCCCCTACTCCCGCACCCCCTAAACCCCCCCCAACCCCCTTAAACTCCCCCCCAAGCCTGTCCCCCTATTCCCGCACCCCCTTACTTAAAGTCAAAACTGTTAATAAAGTGGGTCAACTAAACATCAAAGCGTAGTGTATCAAAAAAAATAATGATAATTTTTGTATTTATCTTACAGTAATAGGATTTGCAGTATAGTTTAAGGGGGTGCGGGAATAGGCGGACAGGCTTGGGGGGAGGTTTAGGGGGGTGCGGGGTTTTTTGGGTGGGTCGGGGGGATTTTTGGGAGATGCGGGAGTAGGGGGACAGGCTTGAGGGGGAGTGAGGTTAGTAGGGGGGTGCGGGAATAGGTTACAGGCTTTCTACCCCCCCCCCAAGCCTGTCCCCTTATTCCCGCACCCCCACAGTCCCCCCCCCCCAAGCCTGTCCCCTACTCCCGCACCCCAAGCCTGTCCCCCTATATATTCCCGCACCCCCCCAGTCCCCCCCCCAAGCCTGTCCCCTACTCCCGCACCCCAAGCCTGTCCCCCTACTCCCGCACCCCCCCAGTCTCCCCCCCCCAAGCCTGTCCCCTACTCCCGCACCCCCTTAAAGGAATCAGTAGTCCTCCAATCTGCCAACCATAGATAACCAACCCTCTTAAAAGGCAGGCAACCACAGAGGTAATAATTTGTAAGAGGGATGTTCAGATACAGACCCCCAGCTGCCTCTCACTACACAAATGGAAGGGATTCGTTACGTACAGTGAGAGTGAATGACCACGGTGGGTGAGAAGGTACAGTCACTACCTAAAGTTTTGTGATCTATTCTGGTATGTTGGTAAACTTTGAGTATAATGTTGTCGTGTATGAGACGTTGTTTGTTGCTTCTTCTGCCTGACTGTAAACCGTGAACATAAAGGCTAGAAGAAAGAATTCACGATCCAGTCACGGTTACGTTATTCTCAAAAACCATTATCATATAAAAAAGGCGACAAAATTTTAGAGAGCGACTACACCACCAACTCACTCACACTCGTATCTCGTGTTTTGACAGTGACTAACAGCTCTTACACCCAGGGAGGTAAGCAGAGAATGAGGCTTCCAAGGATGTCCAGTTTAACCAGGCAGTTGTTTTGTTTAATTAGCTCTTTTAGACTTTCCCGACGCAGAGGGTGTCTTGGTGTTTCTCCACTACATGAATATTATTAACCTCCCATTATTACAACCTTTAGCAGAGAACGGTCGTATAGCAGGATATATAGGCTATAATTATACTCCATTAATATTACTGACGTTATGTGAATTCTTATAGTTTGTTTGGTTCTTTAGTGGTGAAGCAGCAAGAGAAGAGTGCAAGGTGTTCATCTGCTGTTGTTTATCTCCCGTAACCTTTCCTATCAAAACTATCGTCAAAACTCTCTACGCCTTGGAGTCACAGTGTTGAGTAATTATTATTCTGTTCTGATTTCCTCCAGACGAGTTAAATAGAACACAGAATACCTGCAGAAACCAGGGTAAGGAAATGTACTGTGATTGCTTCTTTTTTCTTGGTCTTTACTTCTTTACTATAAATGATGATGTAACTCCACAATATATTATTCAACGGAGGAAACATTACAGGCTCTTAAAGGCTATAATTTAGAAGATAATTAAGTGTTGACAATTCTTAAGACGAAAGATTCCTCCTCTAAGCTATTCCGAGGGACAAAATGCCCCATAGTGTACTTGCATTGGTCTGTTTCTTAGCATAGATTAGTAGAATTGGTATCCTTCAATATACTGAAAGTTTATTATCCTTTTACATTATGGTTATAAACTGGCAGCTTGGATGACCAGAGGAGTGAAACCACCACCAGGGGTCATCCATAGTGTTCCGTCTGCCGGCATTGTTAAGACTTTCTCAGGCAGGCCCTCAAGGTAGCATACCGGATGAGGACACTGGCTGGCTGACTGACTGGTTCCCTGGCAAGGACTGGGGGTTCAGGAGTTGTATTTTTTTGTTTTGTTTTTCGGAAGGAAAGCCAGTTTGCTGTAGAAAGTCAGGTAGTTGTCGTTCACTTCATTAAGCTCTTTTTTGCGACGGGCGTGCAGGTGCAACATATCCACCGATCTGTAATGCACTGTAGGCTAATCCCAGGTTGATCGTCTACAGCAATGGTCCGGTATTGTACAAAATTGATGCATTTATATATATATATATATATATATATATATATATATATATATATATATATATATATATATATATATGCAGAAAGATGAGTACTAAAGGCTGTGAGCCTGCTTGTCGTCCTCATGTACTGTACACCTGCGGTGCTGTATATACCAACTGTTCATGCCCGACCCAGTACCTGTCAAACAGCTTAGGCAGGTACATGGTGTGTGTGTGTGTGTGTGTGTGTGAGTGAATGTATGCATGTGTGGCTTGCTTGCAGAGACCTTGCCCAGCGACACAACACTCATATTAATGAATGTGTTAACGTACAGTACATCAGATGACACTGTGTATACCCAAAGCTTCCGTTGCTGTCCCTTTAATTAGAACTATATTCTATCTGTTCCTCTGCTGATTTCAGCAGAATTTCTCCATCTAACTGTCATTTCAAAGAGGGATACAGAGTTTCATGGAGTATGGGTGAATCTAATGGCAAGAAAATATGCTCGTCATACAAAAAAGAATAATATTATATGGGAAAGTAAAATATGTTCAGTCTTGATTAGACCTTCAACAGTGAAGATGAAGAGGATCCAAACAGGGACGAAATGTTGTAGCTCAGACTGTTTGGAGATAAGTTCCACAGCTTTGAATTTCCAGAATGGAAATATAATACTGTAGTGTATGAAACTGTATCTATGAACGAAACAAGTTTGAGCCATTTTCTAAATGTCCCTATGTACAGTCATGGTCAAAAGTCCTGCAACCTCGTGAGTAAAAGCGAGCCATTTGATTGAATCTTATGAACCAATATTGCAGAGACCAACAGCTATTGTTTCGGATCATTTTTCGAAGCCATCTCATTGGAAGGTGTTACAGGACTATTGACCATGACTGTACACTTGACTTTGATAAGAACTTTTACTGATACGCTAGATAACCTCAGACGATGTTAGTAGCCCTATGAATACTGTACATCTTGCAACCAAAGAGATGAATTGATTGCAGATAAGTTGATAAAGTGTGGATGGGGGTTATGGTAAATACATTATACTGTAACAGAATCATGTTGGATTTGTTTATGAAAACCTATTGAAACTTTAGAAATATGACTTTGAAAAGCACTATACACTAAACCCGTCTATACTTCTATTCAACAATAACAGCAGAGGCAACCCAAGTACTTAACTGGGGCGAACAGAGCCACACTTCCTGCCCGTCGTGAAACATACCCTAGTAATAACAGGGAGGCTACACAACACCCGCCCTTGTACCCACACAGCCTGGCCTCCACCACCACCAGGACTTAACTTACGCAAGCTCTCAGGCACGCAAAGTAATTTACAGATTGATGGATTGATTACAGATAAATCTCCAAGCTGCAACGGCTGATATATTATATTAAGTTGGTATTTCCATTCCACTTTTATTTAACTCTTTTATTTTCTATCTTTTCCACATCCTTGGTATAGATTGGATGGCTGTCTTGATTTCTATTGATCGACAGACTGAAATATTTTGAAGAGTATCCTAAAAGAAAATGGTCCCAGCGTAACAACAAGTGAGGATTATTATTTACTGTATGTCATAATGTTTACTTCATAATTTTGTATCTCCTTAATTGACCAGATCTGAGGCCATCGGTTCTTCTCTTCATATTGGACCTGGAAGTGAGTTGAGTAACGTGTTGGCCTCAGTGATCAGTGTGCAGTACATGTCACACTGAAGGGAGAAAGCCATCACACACTCCAGGTAATCTGTAAGTATCCTGTCTGAATGATTGACAGCACTTGTATTTGGGTTTTTTCATGTTTGCCTTTTTTTTTTTTACCCCATTTATGTTTAATTTGTACTTAAGAAACTAAAGCTGCATTTTTCTACGATTGGCATTTATTTCTTATGATATCTTATTGTTGGTAAATTGATAATACCATTCTGGTCAAACAAATATTTTCCACATCTTGAATAAACATTTGGACAACATTGCATAGTTTTATGTGAAAAGAAAGAGGTACCAGCACAGAAGTCAAATTATTCGTATATAAATGCCACGTTAACCAAGTAAGTACAAAGGGCTTCCATCAGATTCCAGTAAAGTCCTATTTCAGTCATATGATACGTAATTACATATCATATTCATTTCCGTAAACAGTAGTTATATATCCACTTGAAAACGGACCACGGTTGTACCTTTGTCCGAATGTTTACACCCACCAACAAACACTCTGTCGCCTAATCTGCCAAATAGTTACCTGAATTATGTTACTGTACGCTTCACAGACACGTGAACTGAAGCACCAGAGAAGTATATTCATTATGTATGGCGAATGTGTTAGTTCAATAATTAATATCGATATCACCCTTCAAGAAACGCTTAACGCAATGAACAGAAAGCCTGGCAGAGATTATTTCCGGGACCTTACGACAACATTCATGATACAAGCAATACCCATAGTAAATGAGAGAGGCTCTGAAACCTGACAAGAGCCTCCTCTACTTAACCTGACCTCATAATTTCTTACTGACCTACTGCACTGGAGGGGATGATCCAGTACGGAGCCTCAGTCCACTACTAAGGCATTTTTTGGTTCTCTTTCTGCTGTCTGAAAACGTCACTGGTTAATCATACTTAATGTTCTTTGTTTTCCATCTGCTTGGCCATCTTTCTGCTGATGAAGAGGGTAAAATATTTAATTAATCATGTACGTAATTATCTTTCTCCATTCTCTCTCATTATATGTTTACAAGAAGGTAAAAAAATAATGGAATTCAGATATGGGCATAATCATTATTTCCAGTTTTGGAATCAACATTTTTTTCTACGTCAACACGGCACAGACACAAGCACACAATAATTATCCAGGCTTGGTGTGATAATTTGTGTCAATTATATCCACTGGTGTACGCTTCATCAACGTCTTCAGACATCAGACAGACACTGAAATATCACACGTTTACAGATAATAAGACCCGACGACACGTTAATAGACAGTAAGACCTGACACGCCAACAGTCAGTAAGGCCTCACACTTCAAACAAACACTGAGGTCCCAAACGTCAAACTGTCACTGAAGCCCCATACATTAAGCAGACACTGAAACCCCATACGTACTTTGAACAGACTATGGGGCTCCACACGTCAACTGAGAGTCGGAATGCCATGTTAAGGAAACAACGGGGCTCCCACGACACACACACACACACACACACACACACTGGGGCACTGGATATCAAATACAAGGCACTAAGTCCCTACGTATCAGTCAGACACTACACATTTATATGGCACAAAAATTGGGACCTTCATTGTCACTAAGGGAACTCATCACATAACACTGGCATTGATACCCAGGGGTTATAGGAGTGGGATGGATGCTGCACCGTGCCACTTCCACTCTCCATCCCAGTCCACACCACTCCTTACTTTCATTTTCTTTTGTCACGCCTGATGCTATAATGACGGGTTGAGGGTCACTTGGCCAATACACCTCATCATTGTGTCACTCTCCATAGTCATTGCATGCCATTGTCACTTACTGAAACATCTGATGTCACAGACTTCTTTCCTCTAACCAACAAGTGTCATCATTGAGACACTTCATTTTATCAGTACCACATCCACTCAGCAATATAATTACTCGTAGGGGAGATCACTAGTGCTTAAGGATGCATGATAGAAGCTCCGAGAAACAGCTGCCATATTACCAACACGGTCATTACATGCAATAATAGTTGGTGCTTGAAAGTGTCAAGCATTGAAACCCAAAAAACATTGTGATAAGAACAGTCGTATATCATTAATGTTTTTCCGATTCGCTGTGTAATTATCGCGCAAATTGCATTAATTATGATAATTTGGCACTTTTTCCTTTATTTTGGCATTTGGCGAGGTGCGTCTGAAAGCTTCACATATCGCAGTGCCCCAGATCAAGTTCAGTTTAGTAAACATACGACTTCAATGTTTACGACTACCATATGACGTGTATATTGTCATAGCAACAGGATTTTCAGTTTCCTCTACATTGCACAAAGTATTTGGTATGTTTTCAGATAATGATAATAATCAGCTACAATTCTCTTGTTCCTGTCTATACATTCCTATACATACGCATAGTTTGTTCATAATTACAGTACCGCTTTAGAAACTATTCCTTTGCTGTTTATCCCACATTATATTGTCGAACCAGACAAGTATTAGAAAAGAGGTATTCACAATATATTTTTCTTTGAAAGATTAAACTCTGGTGCGCAACAAATCACAGCAGCGCAAACATTATTTCAAGCGTTCCATAACTTTTAACTTTTCAAATTACTAGCGATAAAAAAGCATTAATCTGACCACTCAGAAGATGAAAGTCACTAACATTTATTATTTGTCAAAGCGTTTCCGAGTTTCGTATATTATTGCCAAGTAATGATATAGCGAGTAGTGTCCGGGCACCGACTGCTGACACAACACAACACAACACAACACACACCTCGACACACCCGCTGCGCCAAGACAAGTGTGCCGCCTCTCAGAAGGGTGCAAGTTGTGTGGCTTCATCTGTGTGTGAGAGAGACAGAGAGAGAGAGAGAGAGAGAGAGAGAGAGAGAGAGAGCGTGCGTGGCCAGTCCTTACCTTCACTTTCAGAGGGCAGGACCTTTGCTTCACAATGGTTAGAGATCTGAGCGAAGAATTCTGGGAAGCTGGTGGTGGGGCATTTTTCTTGAACTTGAAAGATGTGAGATGTAGATGCAGACCTTCTCCTCTTCTATATTAATCATTATATTAGTGTATAATTTAACTATTTGTTGTTTAGTGGGCAAATATTTTGTACCTATAATTATGCCCTTGATCTTTTATTTTTTAAGGCAAATTTAGGAAGTGGTTGAAGGATTGCCTTTCTGCGGGTGTTTTGGAAGATCGTACAAGAGTGACCAGGCAGTCTCAATCTTTCATATGCACATTTTATGCAAAATTAGTCAATTCTGAAACATTGTACTGTTATCCATCTCTGCCCTTACCTACGACTACTTCTCCTTCAAAATCAATTATATGAAATTGGACATGATTTTGGACTTCTCCCGCCCGATTTTTCATATTATCAATGAGGATATTAAGCAGACTTTTTACCCCTCGTCCCCACATTCCAAAATACAGAAGAAAAAGATAGTGCAAAAAGTCACATGACGCATCGATGTATCAAAACATAACAAAATGAATTACTCAGTCACTCATAGTTCCAGGTGTGCATTCCTTTGGATTAACAAGTCATGTTGAGGTCTTGGTCTTGGAGCTTCCTTGGAATCTTAAACAACCCTGGCCGGACCTCACCTAGACCATGGTAATGTCTGGAAGGCATAACTATAAAGCTTATCATATTCCTTGTAACACCAGGACAGATGATTTCTTTTTGTATCGGCGTCTGAAAAGGGGTATCATTGAACCGAAGAACTACAACAAAAACAAAAACAACAACAGTGACAATTTAAAATTAAAATCACCCTTATATAGGAAAACTGCAGCGGTCATTCAACAACAACTACTACAACAACGTCAAACACAACAACCACAACAATATGGCCTACAAGTTGAAAAGACGGGTTACACTGTGACCTCCACGTCCTTCAGTAACTCACCTTAATAATTCCGGTACATGGCCGCTGACGGATCGAGACGAGAGCACCTCCAGGAAGAGACGCCCCTCCTCCCCTTCCTCCCGGAGATGATGATGATGCGGCGGAAAAGTCAAGGATGTATGTACAGTATATATTGATTTACAGGCGTCAGCACAGGAACGATAGTGCAGTCACGAACAAACAAAAGTCGGGCTCAGCTTATGATCCCAGGTTGGTCTGTCTGTACTCATGAGGCATATAATGTTGACAGAAATGGTTGTACATGTGTGTTGCTTTAGCATCGCTGGTTTTGGGTTACTTGGTATCGAGAAATGAGTCCGACTTTTGAAAGTGTCATTACTGCCGAAGAGAAGAGTTCATTCCTCTCCTTCATGTTCTACCCGACCTTCAAATAAATTATCGTATGTCCTCTTGAAGTGTCCGTGAGTCATCATCCTCGTGTGCCCAATAAAGTGACACACGACGACCACTTCAGTTGCCCACCAGTGAGCCATGCGGGTGAGACCTGCCACGTGTCACGGAGCTTGTCCAGGCCATGACAGAAATGAACAGAGGATTTTTATAAGGGGTAATTTATCTTAAGTAAATTCGAGGGTTACTGATTCCAAACTGGTACAAGAAAACTGATTATCTACTCGTATACTGAAGTTGTCTGTTTTACTGGTATATAAGTTTAAGGAACATTAGTCTTCTATTTCAACAACTAGGTAATATCCCCTTAATAAAACCGTCAGGAGTTAGTTTGAGTAGAGTCACGTCAAGGGGAACCTGTATTTTGTCAGTGGGTCAAGTAGATATGGATAGTGACAGACTCAAGGTACATCGTTATGGGAAAACTCTTAATTGTTGGTGAATGTGATGGTCAGTGATTCCTTCAAAGTATGCCAGGAAATGTGTGACTTTCAGTATTGCAAGTAGAGGATCTTTTCTCAATCTAGTTTGGAGGAATCAGAATCCCTCCACTTTACCGTCATGTGAGTCCTCCTTGGCAGACCACCTGGGTCGTGTTACGAGTGTTGGATTGAACTGAATTTTTATCCTGTCGACGTTACAATTGACAACCCGGAACTCAACTGGAGGCCTTGTCAGAGAGGGACAGTATTATGTTGACAGAGAGGAGGAAGGGCTACCGATTCCTCCAAGCTGCGTCACTTAACACCACAACAGATGCATTACGAGGAGGAGTCTGTTTCGTGGATCATTTTTGGAGGAATCGGGTGCCTCCAGTTCGCCGACAAAATTTTACCTTAATCATCATGACAAGAGATTCTATGACACACAGGATCATTATAGCCAAAGAGTTCATGGATTTCATTTCAGACAATATATTATAGGTAATGAATAAACTCTATGGGAACAATATTGATCATGCCATAATATAAAGCAATAGCTAATTAACTCCCCCAAGCTATTCCACAGAACAGAGTTTGGCTTATTTGGGATTAAGAGTTCAGGTGTCAGTGAGAGTCATGTTTGTCTCCCAAAACATTCCCTGAAATGCAAATAGTTTAAATATTCCTCAGAACCTCACCATAACATCGTCTACAGTTTGATATGAGTAAAATTAATAACAGATTCGTGCCACTCATATCACGAGGGACTTACAAGCTAAACAATCCCTGTAAGGAGCTGTAGTAGGAGGAAGGCAGGTTGTGTGGCCTTCACCTCCTTAAGCATTGAAGTATGTATAACCTTTGATCTCCTCCTTTGTCAATAGATATCGTGGTGGGGCAGAAAGGAGTTGCTTCCTTATCCCGTTACTCGCTCAAGAAGGAGATAAAGCTACATCCTTCTTTGTGTGAAAAGGGATGTTAGACTAGATTATATATTTTAATCCATACAACTGCTAACCACCACTACTACCACCACCACCACCACCACAACAACAACAACCCTCAGTTCCACCACCACTACAATCATACCATCACTATCATAATACCACCACTACCATAGTACCACCAATGCTATCATTACAACACTACCATCATACATACCATCATAACCATCAAAGCACCACTCCACCAATGACATCACGCCAACTATTAACATATAGACGGTATGTATATACAATAATGATATGTAAACACGAGTTCATTAATTCGTGATCTTTTTTTAAGTGCAAAATACAGAAAATTAAGTGAAAATTGTAGCCAAATTTCTGTAGTTTGGTATCTTAAGGGGATAACTCTCTCTTGAAGGTAAGTTGGAGGGCTATTGATTCTTCCAAACTATGCAGCGAAACAGATCAATCCCTTAATTAATGGTAACATGGAGGTCGTCTGTTTTTTGGCATAGCTTGGAGGAATCAATAGCCCTTCATTTTGTGCACAAGAGTTGATCCCCTATAAACTTATTCCACCACATCTGCACATCACTCCCTTCCCGCCCGTCAAGGCACACTATGATGGATGAATCTATTTGTTTACGTTTGAGAAGGGTGTCTGCTGCTGCGGCGGTGGTGGTGGTGATGGTGGTGATGGTGTAATGATGGTGGTGGTTGTGGTAGTGTTATTTTGTAATGATGGTGGTAGTGGTAGTGGTGTGTGGTGGTGATGGTGGTTGTGAGGTGATGGTGTAATGATGGTGGTGGTTGTGGTAGTGATATATTTTAATGATGGTGGTAGTGATAGTGGTGTGTGGTGGTGATGGTGGTTGTGATGTGATGGTGGTGGTGATAGTGGTGGTAGTGTTATTTTGTAATGATGGTGGTAATGGTGTGTGGTGGTGATGGTGGTTGTGAGGTGATGGTGTAATGATGGTGGTGGTTGTGGTAGTGATATATTGTAATGATGGTGGTAGTGGTAGTGGTGTGTGGTGGTGATGGTGGTTGTGAGGTGATGGTGTAATGATAGTGGTGGTTGTGGTAGTGATATATTGTAATGATGGTGGTAGTGGTAGTGGTGTGTGATGGTGATGGTGGTGATGGTGTAATGATGGTGGTGGTTGTGGTAGTGATATATTGTAATGATGGTGGTAGTGGTAGTGGTGTGTGGTGGTGATGATGGTTGTGATGTGAGGGTGGTCGTGATAGTGGTGGTAGTGGTATTGTAGTGATAGTGGTAGTGGTGTGTGGTGGTGGTGATGGTTGTGATGTGATAGTGGTGGTGGTGATATGATGGTAGTGGTGGTACTGTGATGGTGGTAGTGATGGTGGTGGTGGTACTGTGATGGTAGTAGTGGTGGCGGTGGTGGTAGTGGTGGTGGTAGTGGAAATGTTATAAAGACAGTGGCGGTCGTTGTGTGATGGTAGTAGTGGTGTGTTGGCAGTGGTGGTGGTCGTGAAGGTGATAGCTGATTGAGGTGGTGGTTATGGTGTCATCATTGTTGGTGGTGGTGGAGGGGTTACGACTCTTCACGCTACAAGGGAGATACTCGAACATTGAGTAGAAATCACCACCACCACCAACAATAATGACACCATAACCACCACCTCAATCAGCTATTACCTTCACCACCTCTGTTTTTCGGCATAGTTAGAAGGAATCAGTAGCCTTCCAGTTAATAAAAAAAAATCTTTCCTAAATGACCCAAGCAAAGATCGAGGGTGTTTATATTCCCAATAGTTAGAATACCCCATATCCACGAACACGGTCAAACGATTTCCCATCTGCTGTTAGATAGAAGAGAGTTTCTATCTGAACTTTCCACAAAATTCATTCGTATTTGTAAATTATGCAAAAGAAAGGTTTAAAGGGTGTCTGGGATGGTGGATTCTGCAGGGAGGGAGTAAGGCGATGCTGGTAGTAAATTCAGACTGGCACGGCAGGAGAAAATTGCCCATAAAGGGATTATTTGATATATTATGGTGCAGTGCAGGACGTAAGTGATTTATGCTCCTACACTGCTGGAGAATTATTAGACGCCGTTTTTTACAGTCTTTCTCCAAAATGATCGGGAGATGCATCCTATAAAAATCCTTCCTTATCCATTCTTGCTACTCATTTTATTTTAATGGAGATTCGACAAAAGAAACATTTGGAGGAAACTGTAAATATGTTGTAGGTTGTGGACATTGTTTTATTTATATATTTTTTTTATATTAATTTTGTTTTGATTCATATTAAACTCTACATCTAATTCTAAAGTTAATGTACTATCCAGGATTTATGTTTTGTTTTTTCTTTTTTTGTACGTTATCTGACATGTCTCTTTTAGCATTTTGAAGAATTGAATAATGCTGAAATAAAAGACAACAAAAGTATATCGCACGCCTTTGTGACGACATGATAAGCCAAAATAATTCCTTTAGGCTAACAACAAATGAGTGTAGTCGTCACCTGAACCCGTAGAATAATAAACTGATTGAACTGTAGTGTACATTACATTACCTGAATGTTGGTGTATAAATTCAACATCATTTCAGAGTGGGTGGTTATATATTATTGTATCCAAACTTGAACATTTCTGATGGGTCCAAGCTTCAACACGAAACGCACACATGTACTGCCTCGGGTACATTAAGGGGAGAGTATACTTTTGGTACATTGGAGTGCCTTGATTCCTCCAAACTATGCCAGGAAACAGGATCAGATGAACAAAAATAATGGTGTCCTGTTGCTTGGAATAGTTTGGAGGAATGAGTTGCTCCAGATTTGCCAACACTGTACTTCCCCCTTAAGTTGCCTGTCTGTTTTGTGGGATAGTATGGAGGAATCGGTAACCTCTCTTGAAGTGGACAGGATTACCTACCAGGACCACAGTATAGACGGTTGGACCTCCACGTCTACTGTTAAGTGTGGCAATACGTGATGATTGAGCCCTATTCCCAACTTGTGAAATACTGTCTGTCCCACCTCACGACTTGAGCTGAACTGGGGTAAGATATATATGTATTGTACAGCCACCAACGAAACGCTGTCACTTTATTTGTCACGTCATGGGCCACTTGAATTATGGTAACGTCAGCTTCACAGGGTCGTGATCTGAAACTTAATAATTTTTCTTCTGGATATTGTAATTGTGTTTGGTGAATGTGATTGTTCGATGATTGTCTTTATATTATCCTTCAAAAAGTGGTCGATGGAGATCATTTTCTTCCTTCCTCTAACCAGTCTTTTTAAACTCTATCGAATATTTAGTCAATCTGTTATCAGAGGTATAAAAAACACAACCCAAAGAACGGATATGGAGGAAGTAGGTGTTGGTGTTGGTGCGATTGACTGTTTTATCGAGGTCATGCCATTATTTGGGAGAACTAATTGGCTACTGCTTCCCTCAGATTATGCCTCGAAACCAACAACCTCACCGATATTATTACAGGAATTGTTTCGTGGCTTAACTCTTGTTTGGTGCCATTAATTCTTCATTCTACATTTACTTGGACCAGTCTTGCTGTCGGGAACACCTGTTAGCTTATGTCTTTCCGTGTTATGTCTCTGTGTTTTCTCACATCCTCTTGTTTGCCTGGGAGTGAGATCCCTGCAGCTGTGTCTGTTGTGTTTCCTCTAATGACAGTGTGTTGAGAATGCTGAATCATGAGGCTGTGTTGCAAGATCACCGTGTCTCGCATCTCTGAAGAAAAAGAATTCATTTATTTCTCGCAGGCTTCTCTCTTAACAAATAAAAAATTAATTTGTTCGTGTGAAGAAACAATCCATAATCCATGATGCATATCTTACGTGCCAATTATCGTTTTGCCTTTTAAGGAAAGTGTTTAATGATAGAAGAA
>JAWQEG010005705.1:0-5000 GCA_033782935.1 Petrolisthes cinctipes
CATTTAGAAAGTGTATATATTGAAGTCGTCGTCGTTGTTGTTGTTTTTAGTTTTCCCGCCAATTGCTCTGTGGGTGAAAAATGTAAACAAACAAGCCAGCTCATTTAGTTAGCGAAAAATATTGTAGTAGTAGTTGTAGTAATCGTTGTTGTTGTTGTTGTTGTTGTTGTTGCCGTGTTAGTTCTCGGCCTAATGAGCCATAGGTGAAAAATTTAGACAAACACGGCCGTTCATGCAGCCAGTGTAAATAATGACGTCGTATTTGGTGGTATATTACATGAAAACGAACACGGCTTCCATTTGATTTTATTAAGTTCTTTATTTACCTTAAGTATACAAGCCCTCAACACACACTGCAGGAATAGGTTTTAGGCCAGTACAGTCACGAGCACTAATAAGTATCCAGGTGTGCTTCGAATACCTAGAGACAGTATTTAAATGCACAATAAGATCTCCATTGGAATGAGTTCGTTGGTGAATTGGACTGTTCAAAGCTTCAACCAAACCTGTATACTTATTAGTGCTCGTGACTGTATCTCACTAATCCATTTTCCCTCGTCCTTCGTCCCACGTTCTCGGGTTATAGATATGCTGCTGGGGATCGGATTGGCTGCCACTTCTTGCCGTTGATTGTCGAATTGATATCAAGGACCCTTTGGTTGTGTAAGAACATTGGTGGCTTCTGATTCCTCCTGACTATGCCACGAAACAAATAAAATCAAGCTCCTTTCATATATTTAATGTTTCGTGGCAATATTTGAAGGACTCAGTTATCTCCAATTTTCTGACTATATCACATGCAGGGTCCCTTATAACCAGCACGGATACAAAACGAATATCTATACGGACTAGACAATAGTGGAATAAATTACTGTATAAGAAGTGTACCTGGTTTGAATGAGCAGTTTAGGGGAAGATTCAGTTGCTAGCGAATTCCTTGAAGAGGGTGTCACTGAAACTGGTGGTAGTGGTGGAATCAAAGTTTTGTCTAAAATTGTGTGAATTTGATTAAGTTCATCATGTGATTTTTTCAGTAAAATAAACCACAATAAAACAATAACAACAACATATTTTTTGATATAGAAAAAAAAAACCACCACAACAACAACAACAACAACCATTACACGAGTCTGTTGTTGTTGTTGTTGTTGTTGTTGTTGTTGTTATTGTTGTTGCTTGTGTTTGGGTGTTAAATATTTAGTCACACCTCGAATGCTGTTTCTTCCACTCAGTTACCCTTCACACTCAGTTAGTTACCTTTCCTCTCACTCACTCACTCTCTCTCTCTCTCTCTCTCTCTCTCTCTCTCTCTCTCTCTCTCTCTCTCTCTCTCTCTCTCACTCACTCACTCACTCACTCACTCACTCACTCACTCACAAGTCTTGCTAATATAATAATAATAATAAGGTGTGAACGTGTGTGGTCTGTATTACATACTTATATATATTATATTTCCCTTGACAATTTGTTATTTTATCGGTTAATGGACGTTAGTAGTAGTTTTTGTTGTTGTTGTTGTTGTTGTTGTTGTAGTGCTGGGAGCAGTAGTAATGGTAGTAGTTGTAGTAGTAGTAGATGTTGTGTAGTAGTAGAAGCGGCATCAATTTTATTATTATTAGTAGTAGTAGTAGTAGTAGTAGTAGCAGTAGTAGTAGTAGTAGTAGTAGTAGCAGCAGCATCATCAGTAGCAGCAGCAGTAGTAGTAGTAGTAGTAGTAGTAGTAGTAGTAGTAGTAGTAGTAGTAATAACAACAAGTGTATTTATGGACCTTGTACTCTATAATTATCATTCCATAACATAATCAGAATGACAAGCACAAAACTCTCATCCACAACGTTAAGATCAACAGGAAAATGTATACGTTGTTCTCAATACCATTACCCGGAAAATCAGATAAACCCACATAATGTATTCTTGATAAACCACAATGACCAGCAAAAGAAAACTGTAAACTTCAATCTTGACATTAACTTAAGGGGGTGCGGGAATAGGGGGGACAGTTTTTGGGGGGGGTTCAGGGGGGTTTGGGGGGTGCGGGAGTAGGGGGACAGTCTTGGGGGGGGTTTAGGGGGGGTTTGGGGGGTGCGGGAGTAGGGGGACAGGCTGGGGTGGGGGGGGGGGGGGGTTAGGGAGGTGCTGGAATAGGGGACAGGCTTTCCTGTCCCCCTATTCCCGCACCCCCCCAAGCCTGTCCCCTTATTCCCGCACCCCCTTAATGGGTTCTCAAGATCATTATAACCAAGTGCATTGCCTAATTGACCCTAGAAATAATTTGAGTTTGGACATCCCCGTTCTAGAGCTACACAGAAATACCCTAGAAATACCCTAGAAATACCCTAGAAGCAATACCCTAGAAATAATTTGAGTTTGACATCCTTGTTTTAGATCTACACAGGTGGGAAGTTTGTTTGTTTTACACTTTTTCTTCTCGTGGTTCAATGGTTGCGAAGGTTGTTTGTTTGGTTTTCCATTCACGCATCGGTGCCTGAGTCCAGTTCAATTAATTAAGTGAGGAAGGTCACGTAAACATTAAAGGGGAGAAAGAACCTTGTTTGGGTAAATTTTAAAGGCTACTGAATCTTCCACACAGTTGAGGTGATTTGTTTCCTGCATGGCATAGTATCAACACTAATAATTATACATACCTCCTTAATTAATACACTCATTCTACGTTGGGATCGAACTATTGCCAGGATTTAGTAGTGTGGTGATGCAGTATTTTATATTTTTGTTTTTAGCAACCCTTCGGATCTGAGGCATTCTTTTTCAAATTTCTCACAGTTTACCCTTCCGATCTGAGCCATTCTTTTTTAAATTTTCTCACAGTTTTCCTTTCTTCTGTATTTATTTTTGTGATTATTATCCCTCCTCAATGTCACCTTTTCCCTTGTGGTATGATATCACTCCAGCCTAGGTTAGTTATAGTGGTTAATAGGTTAGGTTAGGTTAGTTAATATAGAGGTTAGGTTAAGTTAGGTAAGATTAGGTTATGTTAAGTGAGGTTAGCTTAGTTTAAGTTAGGTAAGGTTAAGTTCGGTAAGGTTAGGTTAGGTTAGTTTAAGTTAGGTAAGGTTAGGTTAGGTTAGATTAAGTTTGGTAAGATTAGGTTAGGTTAAGTGGGGTTAGCTTAGTTTAAGTTAGGTAAGGTTAGGTTAGGTTAGATTAGATTAAGTTAGGTAAGATTAGGTTAGTATAGAGGTTTATGGCTAAGGTTATCATGAAGGATAGAGAGACACCCTCCTCCTCCTCCTCTCCCTCCCCAACAGGCCGGGTATAGAGTATAGGTCCGGTTTACTGACGAAGGAGGGACACAAAGGAATGGAAGGGTTCACTGGTTTTAGGACAATATTTCCACCCAAACAACATCCCCGAGCAGACACACAGACAGATAGCCACGCCCCTCACTATAAACTGGACCCTAAAAGAAGTTGGACATGATGGAAGAACACAAAGGAAAGGAAGGGGTCATTGGTTTTGGGACACATTTCCAACCAAACAGACAGACAGCCTCGCCCCTCACTAAACTGGACCCTAAACACATTTGGACATTCTCTGAACCTTGTTATTTTATTTTATTCTGTGAGCTGCTTAAGGGGATATTACAATGAGGGTATATTAGTGGACTATTGATCCCTCCAAACTATGCCACGAAACAGATCTCCCATTAAGGTGGTAATTCGTTTTTGGTACATTGGAGTGCCTTGATTCCTCCAAAGTATGCTAGGAAACAGGACCAGAAGAGCAAAAATAATAGTGTTCTGTTGCCTGGAATAGCTTGGAGGATTCAGTTACTCCAGATTTACCAACACAAAACTTCCTCCTTAAAGTAACATTAGGGTCGTCTGTTGATCGATATAGTTTGGAGGAATCACAGACCTTCCAATTCACCAACAAGAGAATCTCCCCTAAAGGGTGAATTCAGATAGTTTTAAAATTGTGAAGACATAAAATTTTAGATAAGTTTGAAATCGTCAAGACATATATATGTGTTGTTGGGTGGGGGAACAGGATCTCACAATATCTCCATTTTAGCTGGAATCATAATATTTTTGTGATGGGTTTGTGGCTGAGAGTAAATTTTTCTTATTAAGGGGGATAGTATAATGTTGGTAAATCTGGAGCAACTGAATCCTCCAAACTATTCCAAGCAACAGAACACCATTATTTTTGCTCTTTTGGTCCTGTTTCCTAGCATACTTTGGAGGAATCAAGGCACTCCAATGTACCAAAAGTTATAATATGGTACCTCCATTAACATGTGCACTAAAATATAAATACAAAATTCTGTGTTCATTCCACGAGGTACCGTTGAAAAGCCAAGCCTCCACACACACACACACACACACACACACACACACACACACACACACACACACACACGTTTCAATAGTATATGGTTCCTAAAACAGTCGTAAATGATAACAACATTATTAATAAGTACGGTATGAGTATATTCTAGTCACCAATACTGTGTTTCTTACTTACATGTTAGCTAAAGAAGGACATATGTTCGTTTTTATGAATACA
Source organism: Petrolisthes cinctipes (assembly GCA_033782935.1). Lineage (NCBI taxonomy): Eukaryota > Metazoa > Arthropoda > Malacostraca > Decapoda > Porcellanidae > Petrolisthes > Petrolisthes cinctipes. The sequence continues at coordinate 4,528 of JAWQEG010005705.1, forward strand.
AGGAGAACATTGCCTCGTTTTCCCCTGCAAAGAAAAATTATATCCAGCTTAATTAAGGGAACAGTATGGGGGGGAGGAGGTTTGGGGGGTGCGGGAGTAGGGGGACAGGTTTGGGGGGGGGGGTTAAGGGGGTGCGGGGGAGTTTTGCGTGGTGCGGGAGTAAGGGGACAGGCCTGTGGGGGGAACGTTAGGGTGGTGCAGGAATAGGGGACATAAGGCTTTCTACCCACCCCAAGCCTGTCCCCCTATTCCCGCACCTCCCAACCCCCCCCCCCCCCAAGCCTTTCCCCCTATTCCCGTACCCCCCAAACCCCCCCCCCCACCCCAAGCCTGTCCCCCTATTCCCACACCTCCCCCCCCCAAGCCTGTCCCCCTATTCCTGCACCTCCCAACCCACCCCCCCAACCCTGTCCCCTACTCCCGCACCCCCTTAATTCCTCTATTTGTATGCCAGGAAACAAGACAATAATAAT
>JAWQEG010005705.1:10000-12500 GCA_033782935.1 Petrolisthes cinctipes
TTGGTGGTGGTGGTGGTGGTGATGAAGGAAAGATGTGGAGATGAGATGTTTTAGTGATGGTGGTGGTGATGGAGATGAGTTGTAATGATGGTGATGGTGGTGGTGGTGATGGAAATATGTTGTAATGGTGGTGGTGGTGGTGGATGTGACGGGAAATGTTGTGTGGAGAAGAGGAGAAGCAAGCAAGAGAGAGAGAGAGAGAGAGAGAGAGAGAGAGAGAGAGAGAGAGAGGGACTTCCGTCATGTGTGGAACTGGTTTAGTGAGAGGAGAGGAGAGGGGTATTACGTGCTCCTTGCCCCACTCCCTTCCTTCCCTCTCTTTTCTTCCCATGCACTCACCTCCTCCTTCTGTCCCATGCAGTTCTGAGTTTCCTTGCCTCTCCCACCTACCTACTTCCCTCCTACTCTCACGATTTTCCTCTTTTGTTTTCTTCCCTGTTGTCCTTCTCTTCCCTTCCTCCCTATCTTCTTTCCCTTCTCTTCCCTTCCTCCCTATCTTCTTTCCCTTCTGTTTCCTTTCGTTTTCTTCCCTGTTGTTCTTATCTTCCCTTCCTCCCTATCTTCTTTCCCTTCTCTTTCCTTTCGTTTTCCTCCCTATTGTCCTTCTCTTTCCTTCCTTCCTATCTTCTTTCCCTTCTCTTTCCTTTCGTTTTCCTCCCTGTTGTCCTTCTCTTCCCTTCCTCCCTATCTTCTTTCCCTTCTCTTTCCTTTCCTTCCCATATTTACTCACTGTCTCTATTTATTTTCCCTTCATCCCTCTTTTTCCCCCTCCCTCCCTGTCTTTCCTTCATCACTTTCCCTCTTTCACTTCCCTCTATTCCCTCTACGTTATTTTTCTCCCTCCCCCTGTCCATCGTTCCTTCATCTATACTCCTCAATTTCTCCTTCCATACCTTTTCCTTCATTCCACTGTTTCCCTTTTTTGCCTTTCCTATCTCACACTCTTTCCCTTCCCTTTCCTTCCATTCCCTCTCCCTTTTTTTCCCTTCCCTCCAGTAATTCCCCAACTTTCCTAAACCACCCCTCCCTCCCTCCCTCCCTACCTCATTTGTTTCTTTCCATCTTCTCTCACCCACTCTTTCCTCTTAGTACCAGATAGTAAGTTGCCTATATTCTGTTCAGTTAGTATACAGGACAGTACTGCTGATGAGGACCACAGATACCCTCCAAATGTCATGATAAAATCCGTCTGTCTGTGTGTGTGTGTGTGTGTGTTGTTGTTGTTGTTGTTGTTGTTGTTGTTGTTTTTTAACAGACTCGAACTTCTGTTAAGCTTCTGTTATTTTGTTTTTGTTTTTTATTCCTGACGTATAAAGTGAAGCCTTCCATATATAGACATTGTTTTGCTTCTCCAGGCCTCCGTCTCCGGTGTTCGTTCGTTTTGTTTATACTGTGACGTAATGATGACGTAGGCAGGTCCCGGATGTGCGGGTGGGAGAGGGTGGTGAGTGAAATGGTATGTGTGTGTGGGATGGTAGTATTTACGTCACTTATACACTAATAATACTACTAATAATAATAATAGAGTGTTGATGGTAAATCTTGAGCAACTGATTCAACGAATACAATACAATATTCTTTTTTTTCTACTCAAAGTATATGTACTGAATTTCCTTCCACCAAAATCACTTTATATATAGTATCTTTAAGGTAAGAACTTCTTTATAGTAAATAGGCAGGCTACTAAATCCTCCAAACTTTGCCACGAAACAGATAATACCCAAGTAATAACACTGAGGTGAATTGTTTCCCGTGATAGTTTGGAGGGATCAGTAGCAATCATAATAAATATAAAAACATCCTTCCTTTTAGGGACCCTGTGATGTAGTCAGAAAATTTGAGGTTTGGAAGTCCTTCAAACATTGCCACGAAACACCACCTATATTGAAGGAGCTTGTTTCGTGGCATAGTCAGGAGGAATCAGAAGCCACCAAGTAGTATACACGATCACAGGGTCCTTAATTAAAGTCGATTCTACTTCCACTACTTATGGTAAAACTGGAAGGTGTAAATGTTTGTTGTAAATTGTGTGTCATCTTTGTAAACAGTCTGGGCATTGGTTGGTTTAGGCTCGTCATCATCTGTTTACACATCATTTTACGTATGTTATTTTATCATTATGTATATTATTGTACTGTATATTTACATATATATATATATATATATATATATATATATATATATATATATATATATATATATATATATATATATATATATATATATCCTAACTGAGTCACACACACCCTCAGACATTTAATAAACTTTCGTCTACTAAATATAACATACAAGGTCAACCATAACAACCCTGGCTTAGTCATGGATATAATCTAAGCCACAGACATACAGACACAGACAAACCACAAGTTGCCAGTCAGTGTGTCGCGGTCAGTCTACCATTTACCGTCTGTATGTATGTATGTATGTATGTATGTTTATATACTTTATACCTTTTCTTAGGAGGCGCCGAACCCGTCCTGTTGAGTCATCACTGTTTGTT
>JAWQEG010005706.1:0-68275 GCA_033782935.1 Petrolisthes cinctipes
ACACATTCACGCCCATCATCGCTATGGGCGTGCTGATAACGCAGACGCAGGTATCTATCGCGGGCGTGGGCGTGTCGGAGGGGCCACCAATCCGGTCAAGGCGTTTCGGGGGGGGGGGGGGCTTGGGTATGGGCGTGCGTGTGAGGGGTGGCGTGGGCATTAAGGTTATAGGCAGCTGACTGGGGCATCTCTCTCTCTCTCTCTCTCTCTCTCTCTCTCTCTCTCTCCTCTCTCTCTCTCTCTCTCTCTCTTCAATGGTGTGTCCTTCAGTCATCACCAGGAGACTTCTTTCTTTATTCGTTTTTTTTTTTTTTTTTTTTTTTATGGTCAAGGGTATAGAGGGGAGGAGGAGGGAATGAGGATGAGGGGAGGTGGGGAAGGAAATGGGTATAGTGGGAAGGAAGGAGGGAGGTGGGGAAGGAAGTGGGTATAGTGGAAGGAAGGAAGAGGATGAGGGGAGGTGGGGAAGGAAGGAAGAGGGGGAAAGAAAAGGGGAGTTAGGGCATAGAGAGAAGGAATATGGGATTTGAATAAAAAACACACACAAACATAAACCACACACTACCACAAATGCACAAAAGAAAATTAAAAGACTAAAACACACACACACTTTCGATCAGATAATATGTGGATTTACTTAATTAAATTTTGTACTGACTGGAGGAGAGTATAATTTTAACCTTATACGTATGCAACTTAATTTATGAAAACTGGAAATCAAATAAGTGCAAAGGAGGGTAACCATTTCCTCCAAACCTTACCATACAACAACACCTTTGCTGGGGTTATCTGTTTCATGAAGTAACTTGGAGGAATCAGTCGACTATAATTTCCCAACAACAACACCATTATCATCACAGGCGTCTCCCACACAGCCTCCTTCTCCTCCTCCTCCCTCCTCTTTTTCCTTCCACCTCTCTTCTTCCTCATTCTCCTTCCACCTCTTTTCTCACTCATTCTTTTTCCACTTCTCTTCCTCATTTTCCTTCCACCTCTCTTCTTCCTCATTTTCCTTCCACCTCTCTTCTCACTCATTCTTTTTCCACCTCTCTTCTCACTCATTCTCCTCCTCCCCTTCCTTATTCTTCTTCCACCTCTCTTCTCACTCATTCTTTTTCCACCTCTCTTCTCACTCATTCTTCTTCCACCTCTCTTCCCACTCCTCTTCTTCCACGTACCCTCTCACCTCCTTCTCTTCATCCTCCTCTCACCCTCCACCTCTTTCTTTTTCTTCCTCCTCCCACCCTCCACCTCCTCCTATTCCTCTTACGACCATTCTTCCACCTACTCCACCTCCTCCCACCCTCCACCTCCTCCTATTCTTCCTACGACCACTCCACCTACTCCTCTTCCTCCTCCCACCACTCCTCCACCTACTCTCCCTCCTTTCACCACTCCACCTACTCTCCTCCTTCCACCACTCCACCTACTTCCCTCCTTCCACCACTCCACCTACTCTCCCTCCTTCCACCACTCCACCTACTCTCCCTCCTTCACCACTCCACCTACTCTCCCTCCTTCCACCACTCCACCTACTCTCCCTCCTTCCACCACTCCACCTACTCTCCCTCCTTCCACCACTCCACCTCCTTCTCTTCCTCCTCCCACCACTCCTCCACCTACTCCTCCTACGACCACTCCTCCACCTACTCTTCTTTTCACCACTCCTCCACCTTCTCTTCCTCCTCCCACCACTCCATTTTCTTCTCTTCCTCCTTCCACCACTCCACCTACTCCTCTTCCTCCTCCTTCCACCACTCCACCTACTCCTCTTCATCCTCCCACCACTCCTCCACCTACTCATCTTCCTCCTCCCATCACTCCTCCACCACTCCACCTACTCTCCTCCTTCCACCACTCCACCACCTACTGTCCCTCCTTCCACCACTCCTCCACCTACTCCTCTTCATCCTTCCACCACTCCTCCACTTACTCTTCCTCCTACCACTACTCCTCCTACGACCACTCCTCCACCTACTCTTCTTTTCACCACTCCACCTCCTCCTCTTCCTCCTCCCACTCCTCCATCAGACAAGGGGGGTTGTGAGAGAGGGCATCTGAAATTCACTCCTCCTCTCCCAGGCCTCGCACACACTCCCTTTGGCCTCTCTCTCCTCACTTTCCTTTCCTCTTCTCTCTTTTCTCTGTGGTTTCCTCTTCTTTTCTCTCCTCTCGCCTCTTCTCATCTATCTCCTTTTTTTCCCTTCTCCCTTATATTCTCTTCTCAACTTCTCTCTCTTCCCTCATTTCCTTTCCTTTCCTGTCCCTTCCCTCCCCTTCTCTCTCTTCTTATCTCTTCCCTCCTCTCCTCTTTTTTCCTCCTCTCTATCTCTCCTCCTTCCCTTCTATCCTTCCCACCCTGCCCTCATCACCTATCTCCTTTATCTACAAACTTCTACTCACTCTCCTTGTTCCTCTAACCAAAGTCATTACCCTTCCCTACCTTCTCTCCTTATCTCCCCTCTACCCACCTCTTCTCCAGCACTCATATCTCCCCTTTTCCTCCCCATCCCATATCTCCCCCAGAAGATATCCCCTTTTTTCCCTCTCCTTTCTCTTTTCTCTTCTCCACCTCCTATCATCCTCATCATCTATCCCCATCCCGTTCTCTCTAATTCTCATTCCCCTTTCCACTTGTTTTAATCTTTTTCATCCCTTAAATCCTCTCCTTCTCTTCCCCTTTCTACTTTTATTCTTTCCACTTCTTTTCATCCCTTAATTTCTCTCCTCTTCTCTTCTTCTTTCCACCTCTTATTATTATCATCATCATCCATTTTCCTCTCATTTTCCTTTCCTCTTTTCACCTCTTATCATCATCACCATCATCCCGTTCCCTCTCTCTCATTTTGGTACAGTTTGATATCATGTTCTTGAGGTTCACATAATCAGGCACAAGTCTATACAAATTTCCCTCATCAGCCGTGTGCGTGAGGTTGATAAGAACTCCTTGATTGGTAGCCTGATGCATGGGGGTCACTGAGTTCTGAATGGGCCACATCAGGGTCAGGAAACTTTAGATTATACTTGGATGCGTCTGTGGTTCAGTGTGATATGTAAAGCCACCACAAAATTTCTGTTCGGTACAAATTCATCCATTGTTCTTATATTTCAATACTCGTCTGTCTATTTTTCTACAAGTGAGTTGAAATGAGCTCAAATTGCTGGAAATATTTTTGTGTCTCAAGTGAAACCCTGACTCTAAACTTCTCTTACATCCTAAAATCTTACTCGTGACGTACAAAATCGTATGTATACCTATTAGTCAGAGCAAAACCATTCATTTACAATTAGCCACAGAGCTGAAAAAATAAAGAAGGGAAGGGGCTATAAAATTGGAAGAGTGCAATATAAGGAGGCGAGACGGGCAGACTGAGATGAAGGGAGAAAAAAGGGAGGGGAGGGGAAAAAGATTGTTGATACGAAATAGGAGTGTAATGATACGGGAAGAAAGGAAAAAAAGCATGGAAAGAAATAGCGGTGAATGGAAGAATGGGAGAGATATAGGAGGAGTAGAGATGTGACGGGAATGTGGGCAAAAGCAAACATAGAAATGGTAAAGAGGGCAGAGAAAGAGAAAGAAAATAATGGTGAAGAGAGGAGAGAATTGAGGTAGGGAGGAAAAAAGGAGAAAGATAATACGAAGAAGATGAATAATAGTGTAGCCGGGTAAACAGGAGAGACAAATGTATGAGAGGAAGGGAAGAGAGAAAAGATGAAGAAGCGATAAAGAAAGGAGAGGAAGAGGGGGAGGGGAGGAAAAAGAGGAGGGCAAGGAAGAGGGTGTAGGTGCTAAGACAAAGGAGGATGGATGGATGGAAGAAGGGGAGGGAAAGACAAAGAAGGGGTAAAGAAAAACTGAGGGAAGGGGTCATGGGGTCACCTCGGGTCACCTGCTGAGCAAATTAGAGGTTGGTATGGCACAGGTGGATAGGAAATGAAGGGAAGGAACGGAGGGAGGGATGAACGAAAAGGTATCTACGTAGGGTTGGGGACAATAGTGCTATACCTCCCTCAAAAAAATAGTATCAAGCTTAGAAATAACAACTCAAACAACACAGGCAACAAAAGAGCTTTATTATTCTCTTCAAAACTATACCACTCAAACAACACGGATATTAGTAGAGTTTTATTTTGAAACTATGCCAAGACAACACAAATATTCGTAGAGCTTTATCTCGAAACTATACCAAAACAACACAAATATTAGTAGAGCTTTATCTTTAAACTATGCCAAGACAACACAAATATTCGTAGAGCTTTATCTCGAAACTATAACAAAGCAAAGTGAAGTAACCGAACTATTTTCGATTTTATGGTTCAGTCAGATCGGGACGCATTTTTGAGGTTCGAGCAAATATTCCAAGAGCAAAAAGGAAGTCCGACGCGTCGCCTCTCTCGACTGATGGTCATCTCGAATAGTCAACACGTCAGCAACAGACAGAAAATGTTTCCATAGATCTACGGATTTCGGGCCAAGGACTAATGCTTGGGAGAGAAAGATCACTCAGTCCTCATTCACAAAACTATTCAGGCATAAGAAAGGTCACTCGTCTTATTCACGGAACTGCTGACCTCGCCTATTGCACCTGTCTTATTTACAGAACTTTACTGGTGCCTGTATTTTTGTGGGAGAATAAAAATGAGAAACCTCGATGGTAGCATGAAGAAAATTTAATAGGAATGTTAATTGTTAGCGTATTCACATATTCGCTAATTTCCATACTATACTTCCGTAGTGCTTACTTGACCATGACGTAAGAAAGTTATGAAAAACAGCAGTGTTTAATTATTATTTGCTGTCTAGCTGTGTCACTTTCATGCTTAGACTTAAAGCGTAATGGAGAGTAAAAGTACGAAAGAGTTGATGTAAATTTTGTTCCCTTGATGTTACCTTGATATTGTGAGCCTCCTGCCTGGGATGATTAGCCTACGTGGGTGATGGCTGGTATGGTTTCCCTTCTACCATATATAGTTTCTCATGATCTCTCACCTTTTGCCCTCCATACATCCCTTTTCTCAACTCTAATTGCTTTTTCCCCATGCACCATCACCCCTTTCTCACTCTCCATACATCCCTTTTCTCAACTCTAATTGCTTTTTCCCCATGCATCATCACCCCTTTCTCACCCATCATCTCTCTTCTCTTTCCTCTGTCTCTGTTTCCCTTTCCTTCCTAATATATATCTTATCACACGTTCAGTTTTGCCCTGCGCATATTATATCTCTCCTCTTTCCTCTCGTCTTTCCTCCACCTCTGTTTCCCTTTCCTTCCATCTACATCACATATAATATTCTGGTTTGCGTAGCGTATCTTTTGTTACGATTTATTATACCCTTTTTCTTTCTTTCGTTGCTCCCCTTTTTCCTTTTTATTTCGCTGCCCCTCCCTCTCACTACTTCTAACTCCCTCTCACACACTTTCCCACCGTATATACTCTTTCTATTGACTTTAACAACTGCCTTTCCTTCTCACTATACCAACCTTTCTGTCTCAACACTTCCCCTCTATCCTCTGCCCCCATTCTTTTTTGTAAACACTTCCCATCTCACATAATATTCTTCTCACTCTCCATCAACCCTCCTTCCTACCTTTCTCACACCCTCCTGCTTCTTGCTCACCCCCCTACCCCCCCTCTGTGTGTGTGTGTGTGTGTGTGTGTGTGTGTGTGTAAATATGGCAAGATGAGGGAGTTCCTAAGGATTTGTTTACGTAATTTTTCCTCTCTCTAATGCCCTCTCTAGTTTCTTTCACTTTTTTTTCTTTCTATTTGTTCCTTTTGCCCTCTCTATTTTTTTTTTTAACTTTTTCTCTATATACATTTTAATGCATTTTATAGTCTCCTTCTCTTTTTCTCGGGCTTCTTTCTTTTTTCTCGTATCGTCTGTTTTTCTATCATAGGTTCTATATTTCTCTATCTCTTTTTTTCTCTATCTCTTTTTCTTTATCTATTTTTCCCCATCTCGTTTTTTTTTTTTTTTTTTTTTTTGTCCATGTCTCTCTTTTCTTATTTTTTCTTTCATTATCTACTTTTCTCTCATGTACTTTTTGTCTTTCTCCTTTAGCTTCTATGTTTCTGTGTCTTCCTTATATTTTCCTTCTCATATTTCTCTATTTGTTACATTATCCTCCCACCTCAACTTTCCTCTTCCCTTCTCATTCCATTTCCAGTTTTTCTTCTTTTGATCCTAACCCACTCATTCCTTTTCCTCTCTTTCCCTCTCACCCCTCACCTCCCATCCACTCCCTGCCCCTACCCCACTCATTCCTTCTCCTCTATTTCCCCTTCACCCCTCCCCTCCTCTCCCTGCCCCTATCCCACTCATTCCTTCTCCTCTCTTTCCCCCTCACCCCTCCCCTCCACTCCCTGCCTCTAACCCACTCATTCCTTCTCCATTCTTTCCCCTTCGCCCCTCCCCTCAATTCCCTGCCCCTACCCCACTCATTCCTTTTTCTCTCTTTCCCCCTCACCCCTCCCCTCCCCTCCCCTCCTCTCCCATACCCTAAGCTTCCTCCCTCACACCATTACTGTTAATTACAGGTGTGGTTGTCAGCTTACCTGTACCCCTCTCCCCCTTCCCACCCAACCCAACATCCACAAAAGAAAATACCTCTCTCTCTCTCTCTGTCTGTATGTATGTATGTATCTATGTATGTATGTCACACACACACACACACACACACACACACACACACACACACACACACACACACACACACACACACACACACCTTTTCTCCGTAACTCCCCCTTCCTCTCTCCCTTTCACGACTCTTCCTCTCCCCTTCATCTCATCTCATCCCCAGCCTCCTAACTAATCTATCACTTCCCCCCCTGCCACACCTGTTTCTCCTCCAACTTCCTATATTATACCTCGCACGCCCCTTTGCACCTGTCTCCTCTACACCTGTTTCAACCACACCTGTGCTTCCTTATACTCCTTTTTTCACCTGTATCACCTTTTCCTTTGTGACTGTACACCTGTTTTTACCTACCTGTGTTTTGTAGGTGGAGGATGTATTTCTGTGCATGTTCAGATGGTGGTTAAGTGAATGAATAGATAGATGGATGAAAATATGGTGATGGATGGATGTATTGATGAAATGATAAACAGATGGCTAGATGGATGGATGGTTGGATGGATAGATGGAATGATGGATGGATAGATGGATAAATGGATGGTTGAATGGATGGATGGTTGGATGGATGGATGGATGGATGGATGGATGAAAAGATGATGGATGGATGTATAGACGAAAAGATAAACAAATGGCTAGATAGATGGATGGATGGTTGATGGTTGGATGAATGGATGGATAGAGGGATTAATGGATGGTTGGGTGAACTGATAGATTGATAAACAGATGGATAAACTGACATGTAGATAGAGCGGTATAGATGTAGAGAAGGACTGCTACATTGAAAGATATAAATAGACAGATTGACTATTTGCATGGTTGATTATTTGGCTGGTTAATTGAGGATAGAATATGAATTAAAGGGAGGCGAAACACACACACACACAGGAGAGAGAGAGAGAGAGAGAGAGAGAGAGAGAGAGAGAGAGAGAGAGAGACCGACCCGTATTTACGTTATAGGTTTACACATACACACCTGTATTTACACCCCTGACCTTACTCCAACCGTCTCCCTGCATGTGTGTGTGTGTGTGTGTGTGTGTGTGTGTGTGTGTGTGTGTGTGTCCATCCATATACGTGTATGTGTATGGCTTGATTGGCGTATATGTATGTATGTGTACTGTATGCGTGTGTGTGTGTATGTATGTTTATGTATGCATGTGTGTGTGTGTGTAAAAAAAACCAACACACACACACACAAACAGCACAAAGAACTTGTTTGATTGGATTATGTACACAATATTTTGGTTCTTCAGGTATGTGTGCGTATATACATACATATGTGTGTATATGTTTATGTGCGTATGTTTGAGGGATTTCTATAAGGGGGGGGGGGCTTCACACGGACACTCCACTTGTCTTATCTCACGGCTCAGGTAACCCCCCCCCCATCCTTTCCCTTACCTCACCCCCCCTCCACCTTACCTCACCCCCACCCCCCCACCACCTTACCTCACCCCCCCCCACCTTACCTCACCCCTCCCTCCACCATAACTCACCCCCCCCACCTTACCTCACCCCCCCCCCACCTTACCTCACCCCCCCCACCCACACATTACCTCACCCCCCCAATTGGGACCTTTTTCTCTGTCTCCTCGTCACGTCTGTATCTCTCTGTCTCTGTTTGTGTGTCTGTCTGTCTGTTTCTGTATGTTTGTTTGTGTGTGTCTCTGTCTGTCTGATTTTATGTTCTATATGCTTGTCTGGCTGTCTGTCTATCTGTTTTGTATGTATGTTTGTTTGTCTGTCTAACAATTCAGTATATTTGTTTGTCTGTCTCTGTCTATCTATCTATCTATCTATAGCTCCGACGCCTCGTTCCCTCCGGGAACTCCCCTCAAGGGGGTGGCCACGGCAGAAGTGTCTCCAGTTCTCCCTGTTCCAACACTCCCTCCTTACTTGTTCAAGCCCTCCTCTGCCCCTCATGTTTCTCTCCTTTACATACTCTTCCACTCTGTTCTGCCATCTAACCGGAGGTCTGCCTCTCACACCAGGTCCTACAACTTCACTTCCATACACCTTCTTTACAAATTCCTCGCCTTGCATTCTCTCCACATGTCCATACCATCTCAATGTATTACGTTTCACTCTCTCAACCACTCCACACTCAATACCAATTGCCTTCTCACTCATACCACATCTCTCATATACACTCTCATTACTTTCTCCATCCCATCTAGTAAGTCCACATGCTCCTCTCAGATAACTCATTTCCACAGCACCTATTCTAGACTGATGAGCCCTACTCCATGTCCATGTCTCCGACGCATATGTCAGTGTTGGCAGGATTATACTATTTCGTAGTCCCCTTTTCACTTCCATACTCACACTTCTACCCTTCATAATCCTCCCCAGTGATCCTATGACCTGTCTACCCTTCACTGCTCTCTCCCTAATTTCTCCTTCCATACTTCCATGTTTACACATAACTGTACCCAGGTACTTAAACTCCTTCACTTCCTCCATCCTCTCACCCCTCAGAGTTATCTCACACTTCGTCCCAGTTGGTACAGCCACTCTGTAAGGTGTAGCAAAGTCAATCACTTCAGTTTCTGCTCTTTCAAATACCATCACTTTACTTTTACCCACATTCACCTTCAATTTCCTTCGTTTACACACAGACTGAAATTCGTCCACCACTCTCTGTAAATTCCTTTCATTCTCAGCCATCAGCACAGTGTCATCCGCAAACAAACTTGCCACCAGGGACCAATTTGCTTCATTCAACCTCAACTTCACCCCCAGACCATTCACTTTGGCTTTCACCTCTCTCATACAACCATCCATATATATATTGAACAGCCATGGTGACATAACACACCCCTGTCTCAGCCCTACACTAATATTAAAACTCTCACTTAGATCACCCTCTACCCGTACACATGCTTTTGCATCTGCATAAAAAGCCTCAATGCCTTTCAGTAAAGGCCCCCCAACTCCATAAATTCTCAACACCTCTGTCATAGCTTTCCTATCAACTCTATCATATGCCTTCTCCAAGTCCATGAAGGCAGCATACAACTTCTTACCCTTCCCAATATACTTCTCCACTATTGATTTTAATGCAAATATTTGGTCCACACATCCTCTACCCTTTCTGAACCCTCCCTGCTCCTCACTAACTTTATTCCCTGTTACTTCCATCAGTCTCGCAGTCAGAACCTTCCCGTAAACCTTCCCCGGTACACTAAGAAGACTTATTCCCCTATAGCTACCACACTCATCCTTACTTCCCTTCCCCTTATACAAAGGTACAATTATGGCTCTCCTCCAATCCTCTGGCACCTCTCCCTGCCTCCAGGCCAATGTACATATAAGCAACATCCACTCCACCACTACCTCCCCCCCACACTTTAACATTTCAGCAGTTATCCCATCCACCCCTGGTGCCTTTCCCATCTTCAACTTTCCTATTGCTTTCCTAACCTCTTCCCTTCCTAAATCTCCCTGTACACCCTGTCGTCTACCACCTGCCTCCATCCCCATGCATGTCACCACCGCCTCCCCTCCCGTCCCCCCATTCATCAGACCATCAAAATGCCTCTTCCACACTTCTTTCACTTCCTCACTTCTACTCACAGTAACTCCATCCTCTCTCTTCATTCTCACACTACCAGACTTTCCTTCTCCTCTTTCTCTTTTAACCTCCTTCCAGAATAATTTCTTGTTCTCTTTAAACTTTTCACTCAGCTTCATACCAAACTCCTCATCCACTCTCCTTTTACTCTCACTCACCATCATTTTCACTTGTCTCTTACACACATTATATTCTCTTTTCCATCTCTCTCTCACTTCTTCCGGCACATTCCTCTGTAGTGTTCTCCGATATGCCTTCCTCTTATCCTCTACAGCATCTTTCACTTCTTCTGTCCACCAAGCACTCCCTTTCTTGCCCCTCTTCTGTGACTTATATCCTACTACCTCTGCTGCTGTCCTTAATACTCTCATCTTAAACATTTCATACACCGCATTCACTCCCACTCCCTCCCCTATCCCCAACCTTACATCCCCCAGCGCCTCACCCACCCTCCTCTTATATTCCTCCCTATACTCTTCTACATCTAATTTCCCACTAGCCACCACCCTCTTATTCCTCACCCCTTCATCCCTCCTACTATACTCCCACTTAACCCTAACCTTCATCCTCACCAACACCGCAAAATGGTCGGAGCAATGGACCATTCCTCTCACTACTTTTGCGTCATACACATCCTTCCTCAACCTTTCATCCACTGCCACATAATCAATCAAACTCTTCTGCTCTCCTCTCTCATCCCTTCTCTTCCATGTATACCTGTGGATCATCTTGTGCTGAAAGAAGGTGTTCGCCAAGAACAACCCTCTCTCAGCACAGACATCCACCAGATACTCACCATTCTCATTTGTTCCTTCTACACCCCATTTACCCACAATATTCCCCACTTCCTCACCTCCCACCTTTCCATTCATGTCTCCCATCATCACTATTCTCCTTCCATTATCAATTCCTCTCAGACATGCATTCAGCTCTTCCCAAAACACTCTCATCTTCTCTCTCCCTGTCTTACTCTTTTCATTCACTGGTGCATAAGCACACACCCAAGCATACTTCACCAAGCCAATCTTTCCAGTCATCCATACAATCCTCGATCCATTCCACCCATGTCCATCCACTCCCTTCCACACCCACGGAGACACCAACAGCGCACACCCTTCCTTCCCTCTTCCTTTACTCTTTTCATTCATGCCCGTCCATACTACTCCTCCCTCCATTCCCTCCCACAGTCCACTCTCCCTTCCTTCCTGACACTCAACCACTCCACATCCTTTCACGTGTGTCTCCGTCACTCCCATCACATCCACTCTTCCTTTCTTAAAACATTCTACAATCTCTCGCCTCTTGGTCCCATCCGTCATTCCATTCACATTCATAGCTACCACTCTCATACAATCCCTCTTCCCTACTCCCTCTACAGGGCAACCCGGAGACCCTCCCCCGCCAGTAGCCATATCTGTCCACTCCCCCATTGGGGGGCCACTGATGGCTGGCAAGGCCAATGCAGTGCTCATTCCCGGAGGGACACGGGCCGTCGGCATTGTCAAAAGCTAAAAACAAGGTCATAAATTTAAAAGAAATTATCACAAAATATAAAAACATGCAGTCATAGAAATTAAAATCTTAAAAACACTAAAATACAATAATAATACAATAAAAACCTTAAAACCTATATGTGGGGGAAGCTAGGTCTCACCCCCACACCGCCTTCCCCTTTGGCTCCACCTCCTGAATGGATAAAAACTAGATAAAAAAAGGAGGTGTACCCCCGAGGTCACCGCTTGGAGGCGGGGTAAGGCTTACCTACCCTTCCTGGGGAGGGGTAGGTCACCGAGGTTCTTGCTTTTCCCAATACTGATAGCAGTTAAGCACAGTAGCAATCCTCGACCTCATTGGTTACGATATTGCCACTGCCACTGTCTTTGTGTTTGTTTGTCTGTCTGTCTATTTTGTTTAATCCTCATTTTGCTCCTCTACTTTCATTTCATTCTTACTTTCTTTTTTTCATATTTTCTTGGTCTTCGTCTTTTTAATTTACCCGTTTTTTTTTCCTTTGTAATTCTATCTTCCCTCATCCCATACCTATACTTCCCTCAATACCCGATCTCTTCACATCCCCTCACCTCTAGCATTCTCTACCCCCCCTCCACCTTCACCCCCATCATACCCCAACTCCTCACCCCCATCATACCCCCACCCTCACCCCCAACATAACCCCTCCCTCACCCCCCACTTCCCTCACCCCCAACATACCCTCTCCCCCAACATACCCCCTCCCTCACCCCCAATATACCCATTCCCTCACCCCCAATATACCCCACCTTCACCCCCCAATATACCCCACCTTCACCCCCACCCCCAACATACCCCCACCCTCACCCCCAACATACCCCCTCCCTCACCCCCCACTTCCCTCACCCCCAACATACCCCCCTACCCTCACCCCCAACATACCCCCACCCTCACCCCTAACATACCCCCTCCCTCACTCCCAACATACCCCCCCCTCACCCCCAACATAGCCACTTCCCTTCTGACGGTCATCCAATACCCATTTGTTTTAAAGCAATAACGTTCACTTCCGCCCTCATCACCTCCCCCCCCTCATCACCTCCCCCCCTCATCACCTCCCCCATCCCTGTCTCACCACCCTCCCTTTTCCCCCTCTCACCTCTCCACACCCTTTCTTTCCCTTACCCTTCCTTCCAATCCCCCATCTATTATTTCCCTGCCTTCCTCTTTTTTCATTCCACTAACCTGCCAATTCGTCTTTGTTTTCACACACTGGTCATTTTTCTTGCTGCTCTTCCTCTCCTTTATTATCACCATCGTCCATATTGTATTTCCCAACTGAACTATTTTAAAGGAGTATCATATATCTCTCTCAGTGTGTTGTTATCCCCACAACATATATGGGTTAGTTTAATTAAAGAACATATATACACGTGTACTCTAAAATTAATGAATTGTGCTTATTGACTGCATGCACATGAGTCCTGAAAGATTGCAGCCATGGAAAAGAGAAACGGAGATCAAAATAAGGATAAGACGTCTGTTTCCAAGAAGAAGGAGGGACAAAAGTAGGCTACAGGGTGTCCATAAATTATCTGAACAACTTCACATGTAAGAAAGGGATGGGGAAGGATACTGTTGGCTCTAAAAGTTGCTACAATCATGCCGTACTAACCCAAGCTACACAAAATATCAACCGTTTGATTTATCAGTATAATGGATAGCAGCTATACACTCCTAGGTGGTGAAATATCCTTAAATTTGTATAACTTTTGACAAAAATAACTTCAGTGTGTGACTTTGATTATATATTATTGCCGTTTTGTTAATTAATGTTTTGGTTTATAGTATTCGGAGTTAGGGTTTTTCTACAGTTGAATAAAACAGTCGAGGGTTTGCCACAAATGTTTTTTCTGTAGTGGATAGTGTAGCCCAGTTTTTGTCACTATTTATTTTTTCTACGGTCGACTAAAGCAGCTGAGAGTTTTCCACAAAATAACCTTAATTTCTGAGAAGGAGTAGAAAGGAAACATGAACACACAAAATGAAAGGGATAACATGAAAGCAGAGATGGGAATGGGTGAAGTTAATTAAAAGGGAAGGAAGGGTCAGAGTGATAATATAATCGATTGGGTGCCAAGAGAATGGTTAGGGTATGACTATAAAGACTGGGTGGAGGTGAGAAGAGATGGGGTGAGATGTGGTGATGATTATGAGAGAAGAGAAGAAATGGAGTCTGATTTGGTGATAAGATTGGGGGAGGGGTGATAATTATGAGAGAGGAGAAGAGATGGAGTCTGATTTGGTGATATGAACGAGAGAAATGATGGAGTGAAATGTGGTGATAATGATGAGAAACGAGAAGAAATGGAGTCTGATTTAGTAATAAGGATGATAGAATTGATGGGGTGAGATGGGATGATTATTATAAGAGAAAGAGGAGAGAGGGGTGACACGAGAGAATAAGCCAGGGGATACAAGAGATGAGGGTAAACAAAAAGGGAGGAGAGTGGAACATGAGGTGAGAAAGAGATGGGGTGAGATGTGGTGATGATTATGATAAAAGAAGAAGAGGTGGGATGACACGAGAGAAGCCAAGTGATATGAGAGAAGGGTTTAGATGAGGGTGGACAGAAGGGACGAGTGGAACATGAGTCGGGTTCATACTGGCTGGAAGATCCTGGGAAACCCATACAACACCAAGTGAGTTACCCTATCACACACACACACACACACACACACACACACACACACACACAGGGTTGAAAAGTAATCATCCGGAGTACTTAGGGGTAATCATTTTGTAAGTGATCCTTCCAAGAAAAGTGAAGAGGAATATTTTTTTTTTTTTTTTTTTTTTTTGCGAATTGGATGATGAGTTCACCAAAGTGTGCCAAAGACGAATAACCAATACCAATCTGATCAGTTTTATTACACACCTTTACATAGTTACATGAAAATCTATCCAAACTGAAGTGAAAAATAATTGTCATTGGACCCTCAAATTCCTTGTATAGTTTATTAAGGTGGCGACACATTAGGCAAATCTTGCTAACTTGCTACTGAGTTTTGCCACTCGTCCTACTAGCAAAAACTAGCTCGTCCGTCACACGGGGGAATGTTCTGTTGTCGACTCTTGGTAGCAGCCTCGTGAGAGTAGCCAAAACAATAACAAAGCGTCCCGAGTACTCCCTCCCGACTCCCGCCAAATACTCGTATGTCTCTATTGTTGGTCACTTGTGGACCCTCGTGGATCAATATGTACCGCAATTGGAAGACTGTACAGACAATGAAGAATATTAGGAAGTGTTAAGTAGTACTGTTAATGCTACTACAATTCCGTGACTCCCTTAGGTCCAGTCAACATTTGTAATATGTAGCCTACAACTCTTCCCAGTATTTAGCTCCATATAGTTTACGTTGTCTTTCCTCTCCCACTTGTGTTTACGTTATCTATATGAGATTAAATTTTCTTTTTAAGAGAAAATTACTGTTTACATAGGGTACTCTAGCGGCTATAGCCGACACCAGCAAGTCAAAGGAAAATCTGAATACCCATTTCACAGTGTTTATATAATACTTGGATAAATCTAATGAGTCAATTAACTACATGCGTTACTCAAATTCATAGATAAGCAATACTATGCATGCTCGATCTTATTTTTTATTTGTTTAAAACACACACGATTGGTGGCTCATTTGAGCACTATTCTGAGTATCAAGAATTGCCATCCATTTCTGCTGACATGTTATCCACTTTTCTCAACTTCAAAACTCAACAGCAAGTTACTCAAAGTGGATAACAAAACACAAAGCGAGTGGCAAACCTCAGTAGCAATTTAGCGAGATTTACCTCGTGTGCTGCCACCTTTATACACATACGAGAATATACCGATAGGACAGAAAATGTTAAATTATATTACAGTAATGGAATCAAACCTTGCCCTCTACTGTATTAGAAAGTAAGAGAAGAATGATGAGGAGAGAAGAGGAAGATTGAGAAGATATGTCTTAAAGAGGGAAGAGAAGGTAAAAGAAGAAAGTTAGTGAAGAGAGAGGAATGATGACGAGAAAGAGAGTAAAACAAAGAAGAGGCGAGGAGAGATAATGCAAGACACAGCACAACAACAGGTGGTAAGATGAGTGGAAAGGAGTTGAAAAGAGTAGAAGGGAGAGGATAAAGGAGACTGAGAGATGAGAAAGGATGCATTATAGAAGGCCAAATTTGAAAAGAGAGGATAAATTAGATAAGGCAAGGTAAGGCAAGGTGGAGCAACAGATGGCAAGAGAAGAGGAAAAGAGAAGAGAAAATGGATAAGTAAGTGATGAGGTAAGATGTAACAACAGGTTTTGAGAGAGAGAGAGAGAGAGAGAGAGAGAGAGAGAGAGAGAGAGAGAGAGAGAGAGAGAGAGAGAGAGAGAGAGATGAGTGGTGGGAGAGGAGAGGAGTGTAGAGAGAGAGAGATGAGTGGTGGTAGAGGAGAGAGAGATGAGTGGTGGTAGAGGAGAGGAGTGTAGAGAGAGGAGAGGAGTGGTGGGAGAGGAGAGGAGTGGTGGGAGAGGAGAGGAGTGTAGAGAGAGGAGAGGAGTGTGTAGAGAGAGGAGAGGAGTGTGTAGAGAGAGGAGAGGAGTGTGTAGAGAGAGGAGAGGAGTGGTGAGAGAGGAGAGGAGTGGTGGGAGAGGAGAGGAGTGGTGGGAGAGGAGTGGTGGGAGACAGAGGTAAGTAGGTAAGGTGCAGCAACAGGTGGTCAGGTGGAGGTAATAGGGAACACGAGATGCTCTTCCCTTACACCTGACACCAGCCCTCTCCTGCCTTACCCTTACTGGCTTACCCCTTCTCCCTTCCCTACCCTTCTTTTCCCTTCCCTTCCCTGCCTTACTACCCTTATTTGTTTACCCTACTCCCTTCCCTTACTGGCTTACCTCTTCTCCCTTCCCTTCCCTGCCTTCCTACCCTTATTTGTTTACCCTACTCTCTTCCCTTACTGCTTACCCCTTCTCCCTTCCCTGCCTTACTACCCTTATTTGTTTACCCTACTCCTTCCCTTATTGGCTTACCCCTTCTCCCTTCCCTTCCTTACTACCCTTATTTGTTTACCCTACTATCTTCCCTTACTGCTTACCCCTTCTCCCTTCCCTTCCCTTCCCTTCCCTGCCTTACTACCCTTATTTGTTTACCCTACTCCCTTCCCTTACTGGCTTACCTCGACTCCCTTCCCTTTCTTACCTTACTACCCTTGGTCCCTACCCTATTCCTTTACCTTTCTCCTTCCCCTCTCGAGTTTTACCTTAACGTTTTTCTCATCTACTATCTATATTCGTTTGTCTCATCCATATACCTTCTCTTCCCTGCCTTTTTTACTATCTTGCCTTCCTTGCCTTACCCTTCTCTACCCTATTCTTCCCCTATAGCTTATAATCTCTTAATTTAGCTTTCCCCTGCACCCTCCTAGCCTTTCCTGCCTTACTTGCCCTACCTTAAATTACCCTTCCCTAATATCCCCATTCTTTCCTTCCCAATCTTGCCTCCTTTGGCTGGCTGTCCTTTCTATCATCCCTTGTCAGCCTCACCCACATCTAATCAACCCTCGTCTCACCTGTACTGGCTTCCCTTTTTTCCCTCCTTCCTCGTCTTACAGGATTTTCTCTTCTTACCTGCCTGCCTCTTCTATCTTATTTTACTTTGCCTTTTCCACCTCTTCAACTGTACCTTTCCTTGCCTTTCCCTTCTATCCACCCATCCCTACCCTGTCGTCTCCTTCTTTCTACCTTACCTTTCCCTTCTTCACCCACGCCTTCATCCTCCTCACCCACGCCTTCTTTGCCCTCACCCACGCCTTCTTTTCCCTCACCCACGCCTTCCCTTTCCTCACCCATGCCTTCTCTTCCCTCACCTCTATTGCAATGCCTTTTTCCTGTACACTATAATTATACAGTAACATCTTGCCTTGCTCTTCCCTCATAGATAAGCCACATAGACGTCACCTTTCGCAATTCTTTCGTCATCCTCCTCGACCCCAATCCTCTTATACCCCAATCCTCCATCCACTCACCCCTCACCTCACCGTCACTCCACCTCCTACCCTCGTCCACCTCAGCCTCCTGCCTGCCTGTGATACGAAAGAGATATATAAACACAGGGTGGGACAAAAAGTAGCTTCTCACTTAAGGCATACAGCAAATGGCAATAATACAAAAAGCGACATCCACCAACAACTTGTATATATATAAAAAAATAATTTTCTGTGTTTTGGCTGTGTAATAATATCTCGTACCAAGACGAACATTGTGTACCCCAGACATCCCCAAGTTGAAGGCGGGTTCGTGTATGATGCAGAACCACCACCACCACCGGCTCGTACAAAGAATATACAGGCTCCTTGTTTCCTTATATGCCGTAATAATAATTGACGACCTGCCTGACTGCCTGCCCCTCCTGATGCTCCTCCTGATGCTGCTGCTGTTTGGGTCCCACGAGCACCTAGAATGGAGAGGGAGGAGGAGGAGGAGGAGGAGGAGGAAGATATTGTAGCGGTGCTGGTGGTGGTGTTAGTTGGACGATAGTGGTGGTGATATTGGGGATTGTGGTGGAAGTAGAGGATGTGGTAACAGTAGTATTGTAATGGTGGTTGTGGTGAAGGTATTGTTATTGCTATGTTTGCTGGCAGGGGTGATTGTGTTGTTGTGGTAGTGGTAGTGGTGGTGGTGGTGGTGGGTGTTTCAGGTGGCACACAAGATGATGGGGTGGGAAGGTCTAGTTTTTGTCACACCACCACTACCACTACCTACTGCCTCCCGTCTTGCCCTACCCTGCCCTGCTCTGTCCCTGCCCTTCCATGCCCTGCTCTGCCCTGCACTGCTCTGCTCTGCCCTGCACTGGCCTGCTCTTATGTGCCCTGTCTATACCTCAGTCCTAACCCTGTCTCTACCCTGCCCGTCCCTATCGTAGCCTGTCTTATCCTGTTCTACCCTACCTTACCCTGCCCCTGTCCATCCCTCCCCTCCCCTCCCATACCCTACCAAACTCAACTCTACCCCTATTCCCACCCTCCCATATCTTCCTTACCCTATCCTTCCCTCCCCAAATCTACTCAGACCTCCCTCGTCCTCCCTTAATAGCCCCCTGTCTAGTCCCAGCACACACCAAGGGAGAGCTGCATGAGAGAGAGGGGAGGTGAGGATGGTGGGAGTAAATTTATGAGGGCGTAGCAACCTGAGGCATATGCAGATGTTGCCTAGTGTGGGAGCGGTGGTGATGACAGCACTGTGGTATACCAGGCAGGGGAGGTGGTGTGAGTGGACTGGGCGAAGGTGAGCGCTCTGAGGGAGGAGATGCTATGGCTGTAGGGGAGGAGATGCGATTGCTGGGAGGAAATATGATGACTGGCTGTGAAGAAGGTAAGCAAGAGCTGTGGGGGAGGAGATAAGATGGCTGTGAGGAAGGTGAGGGGTGGGAGAGGTGAGGGCTTGGATGATGTGCTGAAGTCTATAGGTAAGGAATAGGTAAGGGCTTATGAGACAGGTGGAGGCTGGGGGAATGATGAGGCTGAGTGTGGAAGTAAGGGCTAGAAATATAATTATGAGTACAGGATTCTTAAAGATAACAAGAAGTAGTAAATCAATTGATGATAAAAAAAAAAAGATTACCGTATCCCTACTGTCAGTCGTGTATGCAGAGATTATGGAATTACTTATTAACACTAAGAGACTAATTGCTGTAACATGCATTAGATATTCGTGTGACGAATAATGAGAGGGGCAGGTGAGTTACATAGGTCAGGTAAAGGCAAGGATTGGGTGGTGAAGAAAGAAGAGGGGCAATGGAGAGTATAAAGAAGGGCTGGACGAACTCAAGAAAAACCATGGAAGAGGAGTAAAGTATAATGAAGTGAGTTTATGAGTGCAAGTAAAGCAAGGGAGAGTATTGTGAGGCCAGGGAAGAACTATTGTGAGTAAATGCAGCAGCAGGTGGGAGGGGAGGGGAGGGGAGGGGAGGGTTGGTGAGAGCGGATCGGAGCTGCATGGGAGAGTTCACCAGGACCAACGCAAGAACTCAGGTCAAACTCCTACTTATTGGTATAGTGAAACCAGTACAGCTGGTTGCTATAGAATATGCCCCTTCACAAGCCCAGGCCCCGTGTAGGCATAATCTGGGTTGGAAGGGTCAATTCCGTGACGTTCATCAGAAGTAAATAAAATTCAAATCTGGCGCTGTACTGATAGTGGAGCCACCTGGTGGTGGTGAGGTGAGGTATTAAGCCCCTCCTCCGCTGAATACCGCTCGTCCACTCTGTCGCGGAACACAGTTCAGTCAACATCTACGCTCCTCGCTGCTACGCTATGGTATTGTTTCACGTGTTCCTGCTAATATTTTCTTTTGTGTTCTAGTGGCTAGCCTGCTTTGGCAGATGTATCGTGTGTGTATTCTAGGAGGGTTTTAGGTGTGTATGGGGGTTTTTTCTTCGTTAGGACTTGGTTCTTTTTTCCTTAGCGAAGGGGGGTTTTTCAGCCCCTTTGTTCGGAGTTTTTCTCCGTTTTTCCCCCCTTTCACCTTTCCTCCTGCCACTAGTACATTCTTCGTGTGTATTTTATCGGGGTTTCTGGGGTTTTTAGCGAGGTTAGTGGGCGCCACGTGGGACTTCACCCCACGTGGTGAGCACATGGGGTCTTTGCAGCCCTTCCTCTTGCCTTCCCCGATTATTATGTGTCCCCTCTCGGTAAAGGGGAGTGAGAATTGTGCTCTGGTTCTCCCTTCCTCTCCCAGGCCGGGGTTTTTTATTTAATTTTGGGTGTTTTTCCAATATTTGTAGCCTGGAGTGTTTCTTCTCAGGCTAGCTTGTTGGGGGCTACTTTTCGGGGTTTTTTCCCCTTCCCTGTCCTGCCTCCCTCCCTCCTGCCACTAGTACACGTCATTTAGTGTATTTTTCCTCGGGGTTTTTTGGTGTTAGCGAGGTTTTTTCCTCCCCACGTGGGGCTCTTTCCTCCCCACGTGGGGCTCTTTCCTCCCCACGTGGTGCGGGGGTAGGACTACTTAGCCCCTTATCATTGTTTCCCCCGAGTGTGGTTTAGTGTTACGTGGGGTGGGGGGAGCGAGGATTATGCCAGGTTCTCGTTTCCCCTTCCCAGCGTATTTTTGGGGTTTTTTCTGGTGTCTTCCCAGTTTGTTTGTTACCCTGGGAATTGCCCATCAGGCTGTCTGTGCCTCTCCTTTGGGGCCTGCAGACCAGAGGTTCTTTATCAGCCCCCGCGGGGGAGGGGGGGGGTGGTTTCCCGGGTTGGTGCGTGTGGGGTTTTTTGTTTGGGGTTCGTTCCCGGGTCCGAGGGGGCTTGCTATCCCCCTCTGCCCGTGTCCTATTATTTTTGTTTGTGTCTTTGTACGCATGGCTTCACGTGTTAACCCCTTTTTTGTGAGTTTTTCTCCCGCAGTCTGGCCACCAGCATCGTTCGCCCCACGCACCCTGCTTCACCCCCTAGGCTTGCGACCCTTTGGTGTGTAGTGTGGAAGGCTGTATGTTGTGGTTTTCTCTGCACATGGTGCGAACACGTGTGCGTGTTTAGCCCCGTGTGTGGGGATTTTCCCCGTGTGTGTGTTGATTGGTGTGTGCGCTCACGCTGTGACTGTCTTCCCCCGTGTGCGGTGAGTACTTGTTTGGGTTTTTTCTCCTCGGGTTTTTTAACCCTGTGGGGAGTGAGGTTTTTTATTTTGCACGTGTCCCTTCTACTCTGTGTCTTGGGACCTCTGCACCTTTTGGTGTTTTTCCTTGTCAGCTCTTTTAGTGTCTTAGGATATTATTCTGATAATGTTGCCTGCACTTCTGTAGCTGCCTTACCAAGCAACGTTTTACTCACTACACCTGCTTGACTTCTTGCTACTACTGTACTGTTCTTGTCTGCGTTGTAGCATTCTTCTTCGTGCAGTACTGTTTTTTCAACATTCAGTACCTTCTCACATTTCAGTACAGTTTTTTATAGTTATGCGGTAGGGTAGTAAGACTTTCTATCTTTCTTCTTACATAACTCTTACTTTGTGCTTGCCCTTATTGGGGGTAAGAGAAGCTTGTTACTTTCTGGTAGAGTAAAAGTCCCTCTTTTTAAACCCTCTCCCCCCTTGGGTTTCCTAGGGTCTACTCTCGGCTTTTGGGGACCGTGTTTGCGGGGTTTTTCCCCAGCAGTGTGGGGGTGAGTATGTGTGGTTTAGTGTTTTGCCTTGGGAGTTAGTGTTTCCTCCCTCGGGGTGTTTTGTGTTTTTCCATGTGTGTACACGTGGGTTCACGTGTTAACCCCCTTTTTTCTCCCGCAGTCCACTTGTGCCTTGTGTGCTTCTTCTGGCTGCACCGTGAGGTTGTTCCTCGACGTGCATCGCCACTGTTCACCCCGCACATGCTTCTGCACTCCCGGGAGTACGTTCCTGCTACGTGCCTCTCGAGGTCACAGAGGATCTAACTCCTAGCACTCCTCCGAGTCCCCATCGCCTTCCCTGGATGGTTCTGTGCCTCCCTTCCATGGTTTCCCACCATTCCCGGAAGCGAGCCAGACCACCACGCTGGCCCCCCTGGCTACCTGACCGGTACCAGGACCCAGCAGGGAAGCTGCTTCGTCTCCCCCATGGGCGAGCTCCTCGAGCCGCTCTCGGGGGTGCAAGCACGAGTCCAGGAGGAGGTCTCGCCCTCAGGTCCACAGGGTTTCGGGTCCCTAGCACCCCGAGAGGCCTCCTCTCTTTCCTTTAGTCGGCTCTGATAACCCCCCCGAGGTTTCCACCTCAGCAGGGGGGGGTCAGACCGTCGGGCTGCACCCCTGGTCACCTCCCAGGTACCAGGGCCCAGCAAGGAAAGGCTCCTTCTCCCACGCGGACGCGCTCAAAGAGCCGCTCCCGAGGGAGCAAGTGTAGCACCAAATGCAGGTCCTCCTCAGCTAAGGACCCGGTGGGTACCGACTGACGAACCTGCAGGTCCCTGCCAACTAGGCTCCGACCACAGCCGAGGGACCTACCCATGCACAACCTAGTACCAAAGAGCAGGTCCCTCTCAGCCAAGGACCCGGTAGGGTACTAACTGTCAAACCTGCTAGGACCTGGCCAGCTAGGGGGCTACCCAGGCACAACCTAGTGCCAAGAACAGGACCTTTTCAGCCCAGGACCCGGGGGGGTACTAACGGGCAAGCCTGCTAGGACCTAACTAGCTAGGCTCCTACTACAGCCTAGGGTGCTACCCATGCACAACCTAGTGCCAACAACAGGACCCACTCAGCCAAGGACCCGGTAGGGCCCCGACTGATAAACCTGTTAAGACCTGGCCAGCTAGGGTTCTACCCATGCACATCCTAGGGCCAAGAGCAGGACCCGCTCAGCCAAGGACCCGGTAGGGTACTGACTGACAAGCCTGCGAGGACCTGGCCAGCCAGTCTCCTCCACTATCTAGGGGCTGCCTATGCACAACCTAGCACCAATAGCAGGACCCGCTCAACCAACAACCCGGGAGGGTACTGACTGAGAGGCCTGCTGGGACCTAGCCAGCTAGGCTTTGACCACAGCCAAGGTTCTACCTGTGCACAACCTAGGGGTTACCTCGGGCTCAGCCAAGGCGCTACCTATGCACAACCTAGGGCGCTACCTGGGGCTCAACCTAGTGCGACATGGTCCTCAGCCTAGGGGCTACCTGGACCTGAACCTAGTGGCTACCTGGACCTGAACCTAGTGGCTAGCTGGACCTGAACCTGGGGTCCCAGCCTAGGGGGTACCTGGGACTCAGCCTACGGCAGCTAGTTCATGAGGGTTTGTAACACACGGCCTCTTTGCCGCGTGAGGGAAATAGGAGAGCGAATGCGATAACGTTTCAAAACGTTTCTCAGAACTGTAACAACTCTCAAACTCGGAGGTTTTTCCAGTCACTGCCCTCCCTGACAGTGACGTTTTTACGTCCCTCTTTTCCCGTAATGATTCGCAGGTGGTCACCAGGGTTCTCCGAAACGTGAATCATTCTTTACCAAGAACGAGACACCCTACCCTGTGCTGACGTAGGTTTTCAATGGAGGTATGTCTTCCAGCGGTGGGGCAACTGTGGGTCCCCCATATTTTCCCACAGGTAACTGCTTGACCTACCAGTCTTCTGTTCTGCTTGGTTGGAAGGTTTTCAAAGTAGTTCCTCACCTCTCGGTGGTCCTTACCAAATTCGAACAAACCATTGATTAACTATACGGCTCCGGTTGTTGCCTACCGTCCTACCAAGCTGCACATGTCACTCTTGGTGTCAGGTCCAAGCTCTCAAGGATGATATTACAGCTACCCTAGTCCTCGCCTCGGATCACCTGTTTTGTATCCCCATAACAGGGGGACATGGAGCACCAAGATTTGTGTCTTGTACACCATACTCACTCAATGGGAGCTTCTTAACTACGTCCTTAACCTTTCGTCGCACGCATTCCACTTAGGGGATGGGGGCGAGGGGATATTGGGGCTTCAGCTTTCCCTGGTCGATGCCTTGTATTAGTGCTCAGGACGGTCCTGGCGTTACACTCTCGACACTGTCCCAGACAGCCTCGTGAGATTTAAGGTTCGCCTCATTCCCTAGTGGGGGAGCCGGCCGATTATGTGCCACCCCACAGCCCCACTATTGCAACGGTACCCGTTCCTGAACCCGCCCTTCTCACCTTCCCTGCCGCGTCGCCGGTAGGGGACTCGAGTCCACCTGGGGATTTTGGAGCCGTTCCCGTTCCCCCAATCTCTCTGGGTCTCGAGTCCCCGGGGGGCACCCTGGCGGAGGAGCTGGCTGCCTCTCCTCCCCCGTTCCCGTCGCCTCATCCTGTGGACGACGGGTACCTTCCCTACTCTTGGGCCTTTCTTCCTTCGTCCTGAACTCACTCTTCAGAGGAGGTCAGACGGGTGCGTAGTCTCCCGATCCTTCTCAACCAGAGATTTGGGTGAGGAGGCACGACGGGCTAGTGAAGCGGGAAGCGGACGAACTTTTTGGTTTGTCCGTAGGCCACGCGCCCTTCCCCACCTACCATGGTGGAGGCGGCGGGACCCGTTCCTGGACCTGCTCTATCCGAGTCCCCGCGGGGAGCGGGTACGGGATCTGGGGGGGGGGCGGGACATCCACCTCATCCTTCAGGACGAGGTATCTGTTCCACTCGCTCTCCCTCACCCCCTGGGTTGCAATGGGGACTCCGCCCACCTTACCACAGGGTCCCCGTGGGAGACAGAAAAGGGGGAGGGTACGCCCGAATGGAAAAGGTCGGACGACTTACCTTCTGTCACCAGACATCCCTTACGTCATCTCCATTCTGTACAGTCTCATGTTTAGAACATCTTGGGGTTTCTTTTCTCCTCTCGGGATATTTTACCCGAACCTAGGCCATAGCCTAGGTTCGGAGGACCCTAACAACAAAAATGGGGGGGGGGGGTCCTCGACCCCCTGGCCCATCCCCTCGAGGGTGTCTTTAAAGACTTACGACTTGTAACACTTTCTGGTTTTAACCGAAAGTTGTCCGTATATAATGATAATAAATTATATGCGTAACAACCCTTCCACAGCAGCTACCACCCTAGCTTTGGGAAATCGCTTTACGATGGTCGGCCACCTCCACTGTTCGCCTCACGCACCTTGCTTCACGCCCAAGGGTTACGACCCTTTGGCGCGCGGTGTGTGCCGCCCCGGGGCTGAGCTGTGTCGGGAGACACCCGCCTCTGCCCGCACCCAAAACTCCCCCGCCCTTGCCTCCTTTCGTAACACGGGGACTAGGGCCTGGAGAATGGCGGGCCCAGACTCCCTCCTGGCCCTTCACTGCGTCCTTTTCCTACCTGACCTTCTAAGGGGTTCCTCTGGAGGGTTTGTCACCTCCTCCAGAAAGCTCTCTTCCTGCTCGCCTTAGCTACAGGGTACAGGGCCTCTCAGTTGGCAGCCCTTACCCGTCACACAGCCTTTTCATCTGTAAGCCCTAACCTTACTTCTTTAACTATCCCCACCTCTCCCGCTTTCCTGGCTAAGAACGAGCAGGCTGACGACAGGATTGGCCCTCTCGCAGTACCCTCGTCCCTGAGGGCTGGAAGTTTCCACCCCCTCTGGCCAGTCCACGCGTTTCTACATACGTGGAGGCAACGAGAGGGGCTTCTCCGGACCACCTCTTCTACAACGCTAGGTCCGGTAACCCTCTTTTCCCTAGGTCAATCGGATGGGTGACTGGATATATATATTAAACACAGGATTACTGCATCCTTGTGTCCTCCTTCATCCTCTCGGGATCGCATGACCTGAGCCGGGTCCATAGCCCTAGCTCAGAGGACTTTAATAACAAAGGGGGGGGGGGGGTGGGGGGGGGGCCGGGGGCACCCCCTCTCCTGTACCTGACCCCTCGAGTCTGCCTATATAGACTTTAGTTGGTTAACAATTCTGGTCTATAACAGAATAGTCTACGGTATATACTAAAATAAATCACATTGTTACGGAATTCTTGTGTATTTATTTTCCAAACAATTACTTTACTACGATGAGTGACAGGAGATATTATTCACAAGATATCTGGATCCTAGTGTCCTCCTTCATCCCCTAGGGATCACATTACCTGAGCGAGGGCCATAGCCCTAACTCAGAAGACTTGAATAAGGGGGGGGGGGAGGGGGGGGGGTTGCCATGGGCACCTCCCCCCCTCCTCTCCTAGGCCCGAACCCTCGAGTCTACCTATAAAGACTTTATGTGTAACAATTCTGATCTATAACAGAATGATCTACGGTTATATGGTATAAGCTACTTCTCCCCCACCACGGCTATTCACCTAGCCAGTGTCGGGAGGGGCGTTAGCTGCTTCCTCACCGGGCTCGGTTACCTTTCCTGCCCTCCGCTCTCAACCACTCTTAACTAGTACGTGATTGCCTCCACCTCACCTCCCACCTACCGCATCGCATGCTTAGCAACCAGCTGTACTGGTTTCACTATACCAATAATAGTGCATTTGTCGCGGCTTCTAGCCGCTTAAATTGTATTTATTGGTTTGTGAAACCAGTACAGCTTCTACTGTCCCACCCACCTCCCGATGCGGCAGGCACTCACTTCTTTCTCATTGGAGTGGACGAGCGGTATTCAGCGGAGGAGGGGCTTAATACCTCACCTCACCACCACCAGGTGGCTCCACTATCAGTACAGCGCCAGATTTGAATTTTATTTACTTCTGATGAACGTCACGGAATTGACCCTTCCAACCCAGATTATGCCTACACGGGGCCTGGGCTTGTGAAGGGGCATATTCTATAGCAACCAGCTGTACTGGTTTCACAAACCAATAAATACAATTTAAGCGGCTAGAAGCCGCGACAAATGCACTATTCTTGTCCCGCTAGTGGGGCGTCGAGAGGGGCAGGGGGAGGGAGGAGTGTGTGTTTGTGTGTGTGTGTGTTTGTGTGTGTGTGTGTGTGTGTGTGTGTGTGTGTGTGTGTGTGTGTGTGTGTGTGTGTGTGTGGTGTGAGAGAGAGAGAGAGAGAGAGAGAGAGAGAGAGAGAGAGAGAGAGAGAGAGAGAGAGAGAGAGAGAGAGAGCATGTGGGTGTGTAGGGGTGAGAGAATTAAAGAAAAGAGGTACCAACGTAATAAAGATGTGATATTTGGTTCAAGTTGAGGAACGAAGACAGAGAGAGGTTGATGGAAGGGAATCTGATATAGGTAAAGTGAGGGCTTGGGGGTTCTGGAGAGATAGGCTGGAGGAGGAGGAGGAGGAGGAGGGGAGCCATAGTGAGGAGTGTACTGTAACTTGAAACCATGGTCAGCCCACTTTCGATCTGAGAAACTTGACCCTGGGTAATTAAAAGCCCCAATAGTCAGTGGTGTAGATACTTGTTAGCTCGTCATAATTTAATCTTATTGTTTTGGGAAGGCAGTTCACATTATAAAGGGAGAGAAAGGTCTGTGTACTGTAATCTTATCGTTGTTGGAAAGTACTGCACCTTATACACAGAAAAATGTCTTTGTAGCTTTTATTAACTCATGGAAAACTAGTAAAATACCCTGGAATTTGTTCTTTTTTTAGGAATATGCCCTTCTGTATGGGTTAATAAGAATAGTTCTTTACCTATAGACTTTTTTAAAGATGTTTTTCCCTTCATGATAATTATTTACTTGATGTTTATAATCAAAATAAAGCAAAACTTGTCATTCGTTGTTTATAGTTAAGCTTAATGTTATTGTAACCTGATAACAATACAAGCCTGGTCAAGAAGAATCAATATTATCTACAGTAAATGTTTAGTGTCGATGCAGTGTTGAACGTATATTGTTACACACACACACACACACACACACACACACACACACACAATCCCCCACCCTTCTCCATCAACATCACCCACCCTGTCTTTCTCCGCCTCTTCACCAACCACTTATCATCTATCACCATTCCTCCTCCTCCTCTCCCTCTCCACCCCCATCAAAGTCCACCACCCCACTCCTCCACCTCCTCTCCCTCTCCACCTCCTCTCCCTCTCCACCTCTATCTAGTCCTCCACCCCACTCTTCCACCCCCTCTCCCTCTCCACCCCCTCCTCTCCCTCTCCACCCCCATCTAGTCAACTACCCCACTCCTCCACCTACTCTCCCTCTCCACCCCCATCCAGTCAACTACCCCACTCCTCCACCTCCTCCTCTCCCTCTCCACCCCCTCCACCTCCATCACGTCAACCTCCCCTCCACCCCCACCCCCACCATAAGTGACCGTTTCATACTGGCTCCCACACACACACACACACACACACACACTCCCCCTTGTTGATCTCCTAATAAAAGGGAATTGTAAAGTCGTTCTGGTC
This sequence comes from Petrolisthes cinctipes, assembly GCA_033782935.1. Lineage (NCBI taxonomy): Eukaryota > Metazoa > Arthropoda > Malacostraca > Decapoda > Porcellanidae > Petrolisthes > Petrolisthes cinctipes. The sequence continues at coordinate 28,469 of JAWQEG010005706.1, forward strand.
TTGTCACTGAGAGATTAAGAGAGGGGTGTGAAGTCTGAACCTGTTGACAGAAATATATACTAGACACACACACACACACACACACACTCGCGCACTCATACATACATACATACACGCATACATATACGTAAGCCATGGCAAACACACACAAACACACACACACACACACACACACACACACATACACACACACAAACACACACTCGCGCACACATTCATACATACACGCATACATATACGTACGCCATGGCACACACACACAAACACACACACACATAACTCACTAACACACACACACACACACACAACTCACTAACACACACACACACACACACACACACACACACACACACACACACATACATACACATAACTCACTAACACGTCTCCACCCCCACACCCTCACACACAAATGCTTACACACATTGGCAGGAACACACACACACACACACATACAGTACATACACAAAGGCTATTCAAGTGTGTTCAATCACTGACAAAATCCAGGCGCAGCTTATGAACCTCGATTACTCAGAGTCAATGAATCCGAAACATTTACTGGCAGAAACATGTGTCTTATATGTACAGTCACGAGCACTGATAAGTATTCAGGTGTGTTTCGAATACCTAGAGACTGAAAATAAATGCACAATAAGATCTCCATTGGACCATTCAAACTTTCAACCAAAGCTGTTTACTTATTAGTGCTCGTGATTGTAAGTTTTGTTTCCATTGTTTTTTTATTCACTGGTCGAGGGCCGCTTGGGATTCAGCTTGAGGTGCACCAGACTTTTGGGAGCGACTGTGCCTCTCAGTGCTTGCCTATGCGGGCTATAAGTCTCTCTGTGTGTACAAATCCGTGGTAGCTAGCGGCATAGTGTGAGAGATAAATGTACTGACTGTGTGGTGTGTGTGTGTGTGTGTGTGTGTGATAGAGCATATGATTTTTAGTGTAGAAGTGTTTGTGTGACTACGTGTGTGAAACTAAGTTGAGTAAATGTATCTTCCATGTGTGAAGTTTGGAATGACTGAGTGTGATTGCAAAATTGCTTGAAAGTTTAGTAAATCTATCTTGAGTATGAATCTATATGTTGAGTGAGTGAGTGAGTGCGAGCCCTGGCATGTGTCCCACGAGATGTTGGAGTGAGTATCCCCGGAGGTCGTGATGTCCTGGGGAGATGTCGAGGGCGGGAGGAAGAAACAACATTAGCAAGAGCCAGCCAGCCAGCCCCAATCCTACCCTACCCAACGTCGTGTTCCCCAAGTGTGTACGGCTTGTGGGGGCTGAATAGGAGAGCTGATGATGTCTCTAAACTATGCTAGAAAACAGAAAGAGCAAAATCCAACCAGCCCCAGTCTTACTTATCGTTGCCAATGTACTGTACGTTTATATGATTTTATGATTTGTTGCATAGTTTGTGGAAATTAGCCACAACAGATGACCCACTTACTTATTAAACACGCAATACCTGACAAGTTTACACATTTGACTAGCCTCAGACGATGTATTCAATAAGAAGGAAACAATACTTTACATCTGAAGGTTAGAGAGTATTTTAGTTGTCCTTATACACTGATGGTTGTGGACAGTATAGAGTGCTGAATATAATGACAGGTGAATTTACTTGCCACAGAAAAAAATTAACTCTTAAAACGGGTTAATCCACTTCCTCCTTTCTCTAGTCAAGGAGGCTGTGGTTAAACCCGTTCGCTGCTTGTTTATTTATTCTTTAAATGTTAATGATAAAGGTTCCATTTGTTATATTATAATGCCATCTTATAGTTTATCGTATCAATACTTATTAAGGATAATCACCAACTTACGCTCATGCTTCTTAACCTAAGTTGTGCAAACCTGGCCTGACTTGACCTACCGCAACTTTCCCTTACACTGCCTATATTAACCAGACCTGACCTTATCTAGGATCATAATTTAATCTTACTGCACCTAACTCGGACTAACTCTTATCTAACCAAAGTTACTGTAACCCATACTAATCTAATCTAACCTAATGTAACTTAACCTACCCATACCTAATAATATTCTGCCATCGTTTACGTGGTCTGCTATCCAAAAATCCTATAAGTTATTCAAACATCAACACAACATAGATTCACCAAGTAAACAAAAAAGAATGAAACAAAAACCTAGCCTGTCCTTACATCAACACACACACATAACCCTCTCATGAAATTAAATGAATAAATAAATACATAACTAAATAAATGCCAGACATCAACCCGAGCACACTTGGAGACTCGACCCCCTCTCTCTCCTTAACTACCCACGTATAATTGGTCATCCTCATCCCTGGTTACTGCATGAGACTGGTAGGAGGTCGTGTCGTGGTAGTTATGGTTGGCAGGTTGTTGTTGTCGTGTGTGCATAGTAGTGGTTGTTGTTGTGGTTCGGTGGGTGGGTTGTATTTATGAGATAGTCGTGTGTGAGTATTATTATAGTATGTTCAGGGTTGTAGTATTAGTGGTTGTTGGGCTTTGTAGTGCTTGTAGGAAAATATTGATGGATATATTTTTTTATCATAGTTTTTAATACGTAGTAGTAATAGTAGTAGTAGTTGTAGTAGTAGTAGTAGTAGTAGTAGTAGTAGTAGTAGTAGTAGTAGTAGTAATTAGTAGTAGTAGTTGTAGTAGTAGTAATAGTAGCAGTAGTAGTAGTAATAATAATATTAATAGCAGTAGTAGTTGTAGTAGTAGTATTGGTGGTGGTAGTAGTAGCAGTAGTTATGATAGTATTAGTACCGGTGGTAGTATTAGTAGTATCGGTAGAAAATTATATTATCCTCCATTCTTCTATATTTTCAGAGTTATAGTATCCTCCTCTCTCTTATTTGTTTTACTTATTTCTTCTTCTCCTTACCCAATATTTTATTTCAACGTATCCTATTTATTTTCACTATAAAAGATTGTTATAAAGTATAGCCAATATAGATGTATGATTCAAGTTGATTAGTTTTTGTTAATGTGGGGTCCTTCTATCTCCTTCTCTACCACCTTTATTCTCCCCCTCCTTCTTTTCCTTCCCTCTCCCTCTTTCCCTTTCCATCTCTCCTGTCTCTTTTCCACTCCTTCCCCTACCCTAAGCTTTCCTTCTCTCTACCTCGTACCCGCTCCCTTCATCCCTCAGTACCTCTACCTACCCTACCTTCCCTTTCCCTTATAATTAGTGTAATGGAAGGCACGTTTCTTTAATGATGTGATAGATTGAGTGGGATAAAAGTTGAGAAGTGTAGGCAAAGGGGGAAGGTAGGAAGGGACGATGAAGAGGAGAGGAAAGGAGAGGGGAAACGAAAGAGAGAAGTGGGGAGGCAGAGAAAAGGGAAGGAAGGAAAAGGGGTGGAAAGACAGGGTACACAAGGAAGAGATAGGATAGGGGAGATAAAGAGAGAGAGAGAAGAGGTAGGGGAACGGGAAGATAGGAGATTAATTTTAACCCCTTCACTCAAGAAGGACAGACATACAGACAGATTGATTGATGGGTGGTATCACAGATGAATGCTTTGGTGGAATAATGATTATGTATGGATTGATTGGTAGATAGATAGGAAGATATATAGGTAGGTAGTTAGATACATAGATACAAAGAGACAGACAAACAGATAGATTGAATGACTGATAAATGGTTATATAGTTTGAAAGTCTGGGAAAACGAGAGAAGCAAATTATACTCAGCTACAAATACAGTAATGTGGGGGTTAGAATAAACTGTGTGAGGTTGACAAATCTTCAACAAGAACTCTACAATGGCATCAACATCCCTCAGGTCCCATTGACTCATATGTAGCGTCCATCATTATTCTGTGTTGCAGCCATTTACTCTCCCAGTGTTACATCAAAATTGCTCAGAACAGAATGTAAAAACATATGGTATCGGGTTGTTCAAAGGAGTCACTATAGTTATGGGTGAAATGGAGAGCTCCTTCTGATTATTCCTCCAAACCCTTTCACTCTCCCAGTGCTACATAAAAATTGCTCAGAACAGAATGTAAAAAAATATGGTATCGGGTTGTTCAAAGGTGTCACTATAGTTATGGGTGAAATGGAGAGCTTCTTCTGATTATTCCTCCAAACCAAACTATGCCAGAAAACAGACCACTTTATAATATGAGATGGGGATCCGTTTTGTTGTTTTGATCAGAGGGTTTCTTAGGCTCCAATTCTCCCACAACAAACTAACGCCCCCTTGAAATCATGCAGTGGAAACCGGTCCGAGAATCATCTGTGCAAAACGCAAGCATAGCTAAACTTCTATTCATTATTATCTCTTCAAATAGTTAGTAAAATGTTTAACAAGACACAGAATGACATAGAGTCGAAGTATATTGTTTAAAAGTACACTGAATGACATAGAGTCGAAGTATATTGTATTGTGGAAACGGACTTTGTGATAAAACTAAAGCATGTTATGATCAGCGACTCATGTTATCTTCACTTTCGATTTGCTTTAGGTTTTGGTGTGGTGTGTGTAGGAGTCCCTCTGTCTCTGTTGGGGGTTTAACAGGTATAGACACTCAGTAAGACCCAACTTTACTGCTTCGTCAGGTCTTAATAAGGAGGAGATACACGTTCTCAGTAATGGCACATTCTCAGATGCATTCTGTCTGTACTACACTTTTTTTTTTTTTACCATGCAGTCAAGCTAAAGTGAACTGACTCTCTCATTAAATTTTCTAGCTTTTTCGGTAGATTTAATCATAATTTTAATGCATTCCGAGACAAATTACAACAAAAATTGACTTATCAAGGTACTTTTATGCAATTTATAAACACTGGATTGTACTTTTATGCAATTTATAAACACTGGATTGTACGCAAAACATGCATCTAAAGTCATAATATATTACTTAGACGGGAATCAGTGCATTCTCGCCAGGTTTAATAAAATTGTAGTATAAATAAGGTTAGTATAGGTCAGGTTACGGGGTAGTCAGCTGTGGTCAAAGTGGAGGGCTATTAAATCCTCCAAACTATGTTACAAAACAGGTCCACCCCACTCGTCATGTACTGAACACATGCATAGTGACGCTGCCTGTATACTGGGATAGTCTGGTGGAATCAGTAGCCCACATGAGATTATACCTTCAAACCCAACATTCGTAAAGTGTAAAGACATGAAGTGCTTGTAATTACCTCCTTCACTTGCCTAATTCCCCGAGCCTTCCAATTATCGCCACAGCTCTCTGATAGCCAAACTGGATGGCTTAGAAACCTGCTCCATTCGTCATAAACTCATTCCCTTCCCAAACCCGTCTGGAGTCGAGGCGGTGTAATGGGAACCTGTTGAAGGCGAGGTATTCTATTCTGGCCACATTGTTTGGTGTGAGAGACTGTAGTGACAGTAGCTGTGAAGAATGGGCCAAGGTGTGAGAGAGAGAGAGAGAGAGAGAGAGAGAGAGAGAGAGAGAGGAGGCAAGGTGGGAGTGAACGGGAAAGAAATATATATCCATGAATAGCATAGTGTTATAAAAAAAAAATAGAGTGTATTCTGAGGGAAGGTTCAGAGGAGAGAGAACGAATTGAGAGGGGAGGAGGTTTATTGGCCTAATCGGAGAGGAGAGAGAGAGACGTGGAGAAGGAGGGGAGGAAAGTGGGGAGGGATAGAGGATAGTCAGAATGCGGGTCCCTCACCTGTAATGGGGCTGGCTGGCTGGCTGGGAAGGACAAGAGGAGAAAATAATGCAGGGAAAGTCAATGATAAAGATTAGAGACAATAGTTTATACAATAGAGACAAGTGGAAAGTATGGGTATATAAGTCAGTGAATGAAATGAGATAATAAATGGGCACTTCAGAATAAGGCAAGTTTGGCAAGGGAAGGGGAAGCCAGCTGGAGAAGAGTATATGGAGGGATACGATAGCAAGACATAGGGAGGAGATGGAAAACGTGTGTAGAGAGAGAATACAGAGCAGGAGTAATGGGAAATGAAACGGGATATAAGGGAAGGGAGTTGAATAGTAGATCAGGCTGGGTAAACAGAGAGAGGATGAGAATAGGGAAGGGGCAGAAAAAGTACAGGGGAGGGCAAGGCAAGAGAGGGAAGGGCAAGGGAGTGGGGAAGCATATTACGGAAGGACAGGACTTGACAGGACATGGAAGGGCAAGCGAGTGGAGAAGTAAATAACGGAAGGACAGGACTTAACAGGACATGGAAGGGCAAGGCAGGGCATGGCAAGACAAGGTGAGAATGAGGAAGGGACGCCAAGTAAACATGTCTCATTGTCTGTTGTAATCTGTGTTGTTGTGGGCAGGTGGGGTGAAAGAGGCAGGGATGGGTATGAGAAGGACTGAGCTGGGGTGGATATATAGCGAGGTAAATGTGTGTGTGTGTGTGTGTGTGTGTGTGTGTGTATTATTTTGAGAGTACGAGAGTTAGGGTATAAGTGTGTGTGTGTGTGTGTATGTGTGTGTAATATTTAGAGAGTGCGAGAGTTAAGAGTAGTCGAGTGCAAGTCCGGGGTTGAATATTTAGTGCCTGTGTACTGTACATATGTGGTGGGTACGGGGCATAACGAAGAGGCTGGGTAGGTAGGTAGGAAGGTAGGTATAGGTAGGTAGCGGTATTGTGGGTACTGTGTAAACGGAGGCAGGTGCGTGTGATGCTGGCTGACTGGCTGGCTGTGTGTCCGCTCATTCACCTCCGCATCTCCTGTTGATATTAACTTTTACCGTTTCGAAATAATGACTCTTTAGTGTACTTCTTCTGTCATTGGTTGGTGTGTGTTTTTTATGTTCGAATAATAATGACTCGAAATAATTACTCTTTAGTGTACAGTTGCCAGCACTTATAACTGGTAAAGTCAGCATTGTCAGTCCCCCTTTCCTGTACGAGTTACAAGTGCTGGCAATTGTACTTCTTCTGTCATAGGTTGGTGTGTAATTTTTACGTCCGGATAATAATAATGAGTGTATTTATATGTTGTGTTTTCTAGTAACTGTTGCCTCTTTCTTGTTTTTTGACCAGTGTGTTTTTATTCTTTTTAATTAATCCACAGTAACTTGCTATATATATATATATATTTTTTTTTTTGTAATCTGATAATTAGTGTTCTTTTGATTACTGATATTTGGTAAAATTGGACGGGATGCGTTTTAAAATAATTATCCGAAGAACTCGAGGTCAAGTTAAGGGACTGGAAGTTGTCAGAAAGTTGGTGGCTACCGATTCCTCCAAACTGTGCCACGAGACAGGGTATACCTCGTTAACGTTTCGGTTTTGTAGTTTTGTAGTTTATGAAGGAGGAACCAGTTGCCTCCAAGTTTATCTCCAACTGTAATTCCTCCTTGTTCATTAAGAGGGAAGTTTTGTGTTTGTAAATGTGGAGCAACTGATTCCTCCAAACTATTCCAAGCAACAGAACACCATTATTTTTTGTTCATCTGGTCCTGTTTCATGGCATACTTTGGAGGAATCATGGCACTCCAATGTAACAAAAAGAGAATTACCCCCTTAAGGGACCCTGTGTTGTAATCAGAAAATTGGAGGTGAGTGAGTCCTTCAAACATTGCCACGAAACACCACCTATATTGAAGGAGATTGCTTCGTGTCATAGTCAGGAGGAATCAGAAGCCAACACCAAGTCTCATACACGATCACAGGGTCCTTAAGGTGGTGATTCTTTTTTGGTACATTGGAGTGCCTTGATTCCTCCAAAGTATGCTAGGAAATAGGACCAGAGGAGCAAAAGTAATGGTGTTCTGTTGCTTGGAATAGTTTGGAGGATTCAGTTGTTCCAGATTTACCAACACAAATTTCCCCATTAATATTATACTACAATACACAGAAGAACAAGGTTTAATAAAACTAGTCACTTATTTTTGTGCCCAAATGTACAAAAAAAAAAAGTTTGTTTAAGTACTCCCGCGGTGTCTTTAGTTACGTTTTTGTTGTGTGTTTTATTCTTGTCAATTAAACTATATAGATTATTGTTTATTGTACTGCTGTCATTGGCTGTAATACGTTTTTTTTTTTCTGCATTACGAACAGAAGCCATAATTATAAATCTATATATTTTCAGTTGATGCAGACCCGGTGTTACTTTTATTTTAAGTTCATTTTTTGCTTCATAATTGTAGCTAATTAATTTCGGTACCTATCTTACATTTTCGTTTCTTAATCAGGGTACCCTTTTTTTTTTCTTTTTTTTTATTGATCACAAACAAGTTTCGGTACAGTTACCTGCAGTTCCGCGTTATACACGATAAATTATATACTAGTATAAGAAATTACCAGTAAGCAATGACAGTACTAAAACTCGCATTGATATAAACCATTCCATTATAATGTTCGATTCGCTTGCAAAAATTCTTATGAAGTATAAAGTAAAAACACGGTATAGCTATTAGATATATATTAATGTTGTTACTTGAAAATATTAGAAAATCTTATTGTTGATGTTATATGCCATTGAAGTTTTTTATAGGACAAGGCTATCGTTCCCCACCCGGTTTATATTATGTGCAGTGAATGTAGTTACCTGAGATATATATACACGAGTTTTGCAATCAGTTCAGGTATAATCACACAAACTTCCCTCTGTGATACATATATGGTGGTTTGTGGTTTGTCTATGAGTATTAGCAATGATAATACGTGTGCAAGTGGTTGTGAAGTTTCCTACGGTTGTGTACTGTGCATATAGGTGTAGTTAGTTAATTGTATATGTGTGTGTTGGTTGTGAATGTGTGTGGGTTTTTGTACTCGTCACGGGTTTCAGTATAGCCTATGCATGTTTGTATGTGGGATGTGTGTTCGTGTACAGTCGCGGCACATAGTCCTTGACCTGGGTGTAAGGAGAGTCTGTTCAAGGACTATGTGCCGCGACTGTACATGTGTCTGGATACGACTATAGTATTTATCATGAATATGGATGTGGAGAAGTGATGTTGTGAATTTTTTCAAGAATATGCATAATTTCCATTGGATTAGAAGTACTTTTTATATTTTCATATGTATTGTATGTGTGTTTAGGTACAGTCACGAGCACTAATAAGTATTCAGATGTACTTCGAATACCTAGAGACAGTAAATAAATGCACAATAAGATATCCATTGGAATTAGTTCGTTGGTGAATTGGACTGCTCAAAGTTTCAACCAAAGCTGTATATTTATTAGTGCTCGTGACTGTACTTTGATTATATTTTCTACACTGCAGATAAGTTTTATATTCAGTGATGTGTAAGTCTGTTGTATTTATATTGGTGAGGGAACATTTTTGCAAGTGTGAAAGTACATTCACCTTAACAGGTTTAAAGAATTTCATCCTTTGTCAGCCTGTGGTGTATCTTATAGTCAAAGTAGCTTATCTGAAATTAAAGTTATATGAAAATTGTGGTGTGAAAAGTTATATTAGTTACCCTATACTTTTTACTATTAATCCATATAGTGGTTTCTGTGTGTGTATATATATGGTAGGCGTGTGTGTGTGTGTGTGTGTGTGTGTGTGTGTGTGTGTGTGTGTTTTGGATATATCGTGTGTGTATGTGTGTGTGATTTGCGAATATCTGGTGTTCGTGTGTGTGTGTCAAGTTTGCATATATCTAGTGCTGTTTCTGGTGTGTGTGTGTTGCTGTTTCTGACGTGTGTGTGTGTGTGTGTGTGTGTGTGTGGTTTGGATATATCGTGTGTGTGTGTCAAGTTTGCTTATATCTAGTGTGTTGCTGTTTCTGACGTGTGTGTGTGTGTGTGTGTGTGTGTGTGTGTGTGTGTGAAGTCAGCTAGGGGTCCCACGTTTCTCCCTGTCCAACCAACACCCGTCGCGTCGTCTGTGGCTTCCGTCCGTGGGAGTGTAGACGTGTTCCGGCCACCCGTCAGGCTATTCTTTACCTCCCTCCTTTTAAAATACCCTTCTCTCTCTCTCTCTCTCTCTCTCTCTCTCTCTGGTGTGTGTGTGTTTGTACCTACCTCTCCTTCCTTCCCTGTACCCCCTCTCTCTCTCTCTCTCTCTCTCTCTCTCTCTCTCTCTCTGTGTGTGTGTGTGTGTGTGTGTGTGTGTACCTATCTCTCCTTCCTTCCCTGTACCTCTCTTTCCCTCCTTGTATCAATTTTCCCTTCCTTTATCTCCCATTCCATCCTTTCTTCACATCATTCTTCTCTTTATTCCTGATTTATTCACATTTATACGTTCATATCCCTTCCACTATCTTTCATCTTAATTCCTCTTATCCCATCCCTTGTTCCACTATTCTTCCTCTATTTCATTTCTCTTCCATCCCTTGTTCCACTATCCTTCTTCTAGTTCCTCTTATCCCATCCCTTGTTCCACTTTCCTTCTTCTAGTTCCCCTTACCCCATCCCTTGTTCCACTTTCCTTCCTCTTAGTTCCTCTTATCCCATCTCTTTTCCCACTATCCTTCCTCAATTTAATTTCCCTTCCGTCATCCCTTGTCCCACTTTCCTTCCTCTTAGTTCCTCTTATCCCATCTCTTGTCCCACTATCCTTTCTCAATTTAATATCCCTTCCGTCCCTTGTTCCGCTATCCTTCCTCTCTGTCCTCCTTCCTGCCTGTCGTTTCCACCTCGCTCCCCCGTCATGTCCGCTTCTCCTGCACCTTCTCCCTTCCTTCCTCCCACCACCCACCTGTTACGCCCTGGTGGTTTCCAGAATAAACTCCACCCTTTCCCAGCCAGCGTGGAGTAGACGAACAGCAGACAGAGATTGGTGGAAAATCCTGGGAAAGTCTTATTTTTATCCTTTATCAGTGTTTTTATTATGATTATTATTATTATTAGTAGTAGTAGTAGTAGTGGTAGTAGTAGTAGTAGTAGTAGTAGTAGTAGTAGTAGTAGTAGTCGTAGTAGTAGTAGTTGTAGTAGTATTTTTATTATAATTAATATTATTATTATTATTATTTACTTATTTATTTATTTATTTATTTACTTTGAGGGGGAAGGAGCAGGTGTAAACAGTTATACTTCTGGTGATGGTGTTTCTCTATGTAACCCTTTGTACTTGTCCTTTTAATCTTTTCCTTCCTGTCCATTTCTTATCGGCTCTCTTATTCGTCCAACATTCTCATCCTCCTCTTCCCCCTTTCCTTTTTTCTGCTCCACCCACCGTTCGCCCTCTCCTTCCGACTCCTCTCAACCTCATTTCTTTCAACACACCCACCTCACTCTTCCTCTTATCTCAGCCTCCTCTATTCATCCCACTCCACTCCTCTCCTCTCAGCCACTAATTTTTTCTTTCCTCCCCTCCTCTTCCCTCTCTCTTCTCCCTCCATCCTTCTTCTCTCTGCCACTATTTTTCTTTCCTTCCCTCCTTCTTCCCCTTCCCTTCTTTTCTTTTTCCCCTTCCCTTCCTTTTCCCCTTTCCTTCCTTTCCCCTTTCCTTCCTTTTCCCCTTCCCTTCCTTTTCCCCTTCCCTTCCTTTTCCCCTTCCCTTCCTTTTCCCCTTCCCTTCCTTTTTCCCCTTCCCTTCCTTTTTCCCCTTCCCTTCCTTTTCCCCTTCCCTCCCTTTTTCCCTTTTCCCCCTTTTCCCTTCCTTTTGCCCCTTTCCCTTCCTTTTCCCATTCCCCCTTCCACCCCTCTTAACCCCTTCCTCTTCTCTCAGCCTCCTCCTCTCTTCCCCCTCCCTTCACCACTCTCTCTCTGCCTCACCTGCCTCCACACACACACACACACACACACACCACCTCATATACCGTTGTTTCCCTGCCCTCCTCATCTCTTTCCCATCTTTCTTTTGCCAGTCATCCCTCGCCCCCTTCCCTTCCCTTCCCTTCCCTTTCCAGTCCAGACCCCTCTTTTACACTCAGCCTTCCCCTACCTACCCCCCTCCCTTCTTCTCCCATCCCCCTCACCTCCCCTCTTCTTCTTCTTCCCTCTTGTTCTTTGCTCCCCTCTCTATCTCTTGTACTTTCCTCTCAGTTTTTTTTTTTTTATCTTTGTCTTTTCCTCCCCTGTTCTTGTTTTCCCGTTTCCTATTCTTTTGTCTATTCTTCCTCTCTCTTTTTCTCTTGCTCTTCCCTCTTTTCCTCTTTACTCTTCCTATTTTTCTTTTCTTTTTTATTCTCAGTTGCTAATTTTCTTCCATTTTCCCTCTTCTCCATCGTTTTAGCTTCCACCATTTCTTCCTTCCTTCTTTACCTCTCATCACCTTCTCCTGTTCCTTCCTTCTCCTCCTGTTCCTTCCTTCTCCTCCTATCCCTTCCTTCTCCTCCTATTCCTTCCTTCTCCTCCTATCCCTTCCTTCTCCTCCTGTTCCTTCCTTCTCTCTCTTCCCTCGCCTACTTTTATCCCTCACTGCTTCCTCCTTTCCTTCTCCCCTCTCTCCTATCATCATCCTCATCTCTTACCCTTCCCTCCCTCATTTTCTCTCGCTCTTTCTTCTTCCCTTTCATTATCTTTTCCATTTTCTATTCTTCTATTCAGTCTCTTCTTTTCCGTCACCTGCCTTTCCAATCCTTCCCAATCTTCCTTTCTTTCCTTCCCTTCCTCCTTTCCATCCTTCCATTCCTATTATCCTTCCATTACTTCCTTCCTTTCTTCCCCTTGATGCTGTCTTTCCATTGTCCTTCCCTCCCATCCTTTCACGTCCTTTACTCCTTTCCTATTTTCCAATTCTTTCACCCCTCAACCTACTATTCATTTCACATCCTTCCTCTCCCTTCTCTTTACTGTTCCTTTCCCTTGCTCTCACTCTCTCCTCCATCCTTTCTCTCTTCTCCCATCCTCTCTCTCTTCCTCCCATCCTTCCTCCCTTCCTCCCATCCTTTTTCCCTTCATCCCATCCTTTTTCCCTTCATCCCATCCTCTCTCCCTTCCTCCCATCTTCTCTTCCTTCCTCCAATCCTCTCTTCCTTTCTCCCATCCTCTCTCCCTTCCTCCCATCATCTCTCCCTTCCTCCCATCATCTCTCCCTTCCTCCTATCCTCTCTCCCTTTCTCCCATTCTTTTTCCCTTCATCCCATCCTTTTTCCCTTCCTCCCATCCTCTCTCCCTTCCTCCCACCCTCTGTCCCTTTCTCCCATCCTCTTTCCTTTCCTCCCATCCTCTCTCCCTTCCTCCCATCCTCTCTCCCTTGACACCATCAGAAACCCTCTATACCTCTCTCCCTCTCTCGTGTCACTCCTTTCTTAACTTCCCCCCTCCTCCCTCTCTCCCCACTCCTCTCCTTCATTTTACCATCTCGTTTTTCCTCACTCTCCACCCTCTCCTCCAACACTCATCTCCCTTCTAGCCCCTGAACCTCTCTCTCTCTCTCTCTCTCTCTCTCTCTCTCTCTCTCTCTCTCTCTCTCATTTTTCATCTCCTCATTTTCTCCCTCTCTCATGTCGCCTCTCCCAGTCTCTTTTTTCTCTTCCTTTATCTCTCCCATTCCTTCATCTCTTCCCTCTCTCTCCGCACTCATCTCCTCTTTTCCCCCTCCTCTTAAAATCTTCCCCTTCTTCTTTTCCTCTGTCCATCCCTCCCTTCCTCTTCCTTCCCTCTGTCCATCCCTCCCTTCCTCTTCCTTCCCTCTGTCCATCCTTCCCTCTGTCCATCCCTCCCTCCCTTTATCCCCCTCCCTTTGCCATCCTTTTCCTTCCCTCCCACCCTCTCATATCACCCCCCTCCCCTTCCCTCTCTCTACCATCTCCCCCAGTCTTTCCTTTCCTCTGTCCATCCCTCCCCTCCCCTACCTCCCTTTATCCCCCTCCCTTTCTTCCCTCTACCATCTCCCCCAGTCTTTCCTTTCCTCTGTCCATCCCTTCCCTTCCTCCCAACCCCCCTTTATCCCCCCCTTTCCCTCTGTCCATCCCTTCCCTTCCTCCCAACCCCCCTTTATCCCCCTCCCTTCCCTCTGTCCATCCCTCCCTCCCTACCCTCACCCTCCCTCCCCTGCCTCCCTCATCTCCCGCCCTGCCTCCCCACAACAGGTGCGGGCTGGAGTCAGACGGACGGACACACCAAGTGGCGAAATTTACCAAATATTCCCGCATTGTCGTTTTTCACCTGATGGGAAGGGAAGGGAGGTGTGGAGGGAAGGGGGGGGGAGGGGGAGGTCGTAGCTGGGGAAGGACAAGGGGGGAGGGAGGAGCCAAGTGCTGCCATCTCCTCCCGGGGGCTGCTGCTTATACATAGTGGCTCCTGACGTGGCGGGAGGGAAGGAGGGGGTTGAAATCTACAGGTTGACCATATATAGGATGCTGAAGTATAAATAAAACATTAATGAGTGACTGTGGGAGGAGGAGGAGGAGGAGGAGGTGGTGGAGGTGGTGGTAGTGGTGTGGCCTGAGGGAGGTGGTGGCCGCGGGCAGTGTAGTGGTGGTGGAGGGGGGGAGGCGGTGGTAGTAGCTGTCTGCCCCAAACCCCGATAATACCACCCACTAAACCTAACTTCACAGCACTCCCGTACGTCCATATATTCTCTTGTGCACGTAGGAGGGAGTCATAATTTAGGTGTATGGTAATGAGTGCTATAGATGGCTTGTGTAGGCGTGCAGCGGGCGTGAGAAGGTCGGGGCGTGCGGGCGTGCAAGTTGGGCACCCGCTACCGGCTGGGACGGCGCACGGCGGTAGGTTCCCACGGGGCAGGGCGGACGCCATGATGCCGACTACTCAATATTTTCTTTTTCCGTTTTTAAGCCTTAATATAAGGAGTATAGATTATATCCTTACTGTATATGTTCCTTGGTGAGAGTTGTATGTTAGGTGGGCGTGTTGTGGCGTGGCAGTGCTGGTTTGAAGGTGTGGTGAGAGGCAGGTGACCCAAGTGGTGACAAGTGGCAACTGTTGAAGACGTGAGCGGAGGCTATAAGGGCAGCTGAGGGGCGTGTCAACATCAGATCTCACGCGCTTACCGTTGGTGTGATACCTCTGTTGCCTCTCGCTCTGCCTGTCTACCCACCAGTCCGTGCCCTACCTTGCCCTGCCCTGGACGTGTGACCGCCGAGATGGTGTCGTCCGTACACGTGGAGCCTGTGTCCCGCACCGACCAGTACAAGCGGGTTATGAAGCCTATGCTGGAGCGTAAACGAAGGGCTCGCATTAACCGCTGTTTGGACGAACTGCGGGACCTTCTGGTGGCGGCACTGCAGGCTGAAGGAGAGACTGTAACAAGACTGGAGAAGGCCGACATCTTGGAACTGACGGTGCGTCACGTGAGGCGTCTTAACCAACGCCGTGCCCTCACCCTGCCCCCTGCCTCTACCCATGACCCCCGCCACGACGCCCTTAAGTTCCAGCAAGGATTTGTAGCAGCAGCACAGCAGGTGCAATCCTTTCTGGTAGCCTCGCCATCACTGGAACCCTCAGTATCCTCGCGCCTCATCACACACCTCACGTCTTGTGCCTCCGCCATGACCGGGGTTGCCTCTCCCCCTCCTCCACCCACATCACAGGGCCCTCCAGCCGCCCCCACTTCGCCCACACCACCTACTGTGACTCCTCCATCAGCGCCTGCAGCAGTGAGTATGGTGGCCCCTCGTCCTGCCCCAATGTGCCGCCCTGTCATGGTGCCCTCTACGTCCCCTCCCATGTCGCCGCCTCCACTAATGGACCTGAGTATGAAGGCGCCGAGGGTGGTGGTCGCCCACACTCCCATCAGAGACCACAACGTTCCACAGGACTTGTCCATGCGTCGGCCACTACCCCAGCAGGAGGAACACCACCACCATCACCACCACCCGGACTACTCCGCTGACGGCAAGACATCCTGGCGCCCTTGGTGAGCTGTGTGTGCCCCAGTGGTGACAACAGATTGACTCTTGTGTCATGGTGAACCACGTGTCCTGCTGGGCGTAATCAAATGGCATGTGTTTACTACGGAGCTTCGTGTCCTCGTGAGCTCTTCGTTCGCCTGGCTGGTGTCCTAAATCTATATTATGTCCTGGGAAGTTCTTCGTGTGTCCTGCTGTTGATCTCTGTATCCAAGGCCCTCAGTGTCCTGCCGTGGTCCCAGGGCTGCGCGGGACACAACACCTGCACCTGCCATGTCTCGTCTCGTCTCGTCAGTTCCCAGAGTGTGGATTCAACGTGCCAACATTCGCCGTGCCGTGTGTGTATTATAGTGTGTAGGGCGGCATGTACGGCAGGAGCCCCACGCCCTTACACACATCCCTCTTCCCCACCCGTGTACAGCCAGGGACATAACTATATTGTGTCGCCCCTCACGCCCTTCAAAAACCCAGTGTATTTAAATTATCGTACAAGAACACGTCAGTTATTCATAACATTCCTTTAGTTTCTTTGATGTTTATTGTATTCTAAAAGACATGCGTGATGAGACATTGTTGTCCCCGACTGTACATTGTGATATGTACTATTCAATGTGATAAGAGGATATTTTATTTTTGTACATAAACACATTTTATGATGATAAATATTATTGTTTGTGCCACTGTGATACTCTTAGTGTTAAAAGGCGGTGTGACCAGTGTAAACATTCGCGGACGTAATAATGTTTCCTTAAAATAATATTATCCCTTGGCGTTTCATGCTTTCAAAACAAAAATATATCTTAAAAATGTATGTTATTGTTTGGCGGTCTCAGTCAGTGGGTATCGTCGCTCTCCCACAAGTTTTAATTAATCGGGAGTGTTGAGCCAGAGAGTAAAAATTAATACTGTACTCTTGTCCGTGATTGTATGTACATGTTAAATAAATAAATAAAGTTAGCGAGGACAGTCTCACTCCTTTTTTTTCAGAGACAATGCCGTCCGTCTTTCATAAGTTGTACAAAGCCACCAGCCACATTTTCCCTTCCTTTATTAAAACCTGTTGTATTTCTCTGTAGATGACTATTTTTGATAACGGTATATATAATAGAATGCTTATTACCCATTAATAATAGGTCACCTCGCACCTGTACAAGCTGTCACCCACTGTTTGTTTGTATCCAAGCTGTCACATCACCGTTTGTATTTAAGCTGACATTCACTTTTTGTATTCAAGCTGTCATTCACTTTTGTATCCAAGCTGTAACATCACCGTTTGTTTGTATTTAAGCTGACATTCACTTTTTGTATTCAAGCTGTCATTCACTGTTTGTATTCAAGCTGTAACATCACCGTTTGTTTGTATTTAAGCTGACATTCACTTTTTGTATTCAAGCTGTCACATCATCCTTTGCTTGTATCCAAGTTGTCATTCATTGTTTGTATTTAAGCTGTCATTCACTTTTTGTATTCAAGCTGTCATTCACTGTTTGCATTCAAGCTGTCATTCACTTTTTATTCGAGCTGTCTTTCCCTTTGTATTCAAGCTGTCATTCCCTTTTTGTATTCAAGCTGTCATTCACTTTTTGTATTCAAGCTGTCATTCACCGTTTTTTTTATATTTAATATGTCATCTACTGTTTGTATTCTAGCTGTTATTATCTTTTTCTTTGTATTCAAGCTGACAATCACCGTTTGTATTCAAGCTGTCATTTACTTTGTATTTCAAGCTGTAATTCACTTTCTCTTTGTATTCGAGCTGTCATTCACTTTGTATTTCAAGCTGTTATTAACTTTTTTATTCAAGCTGTCATTCACTTTGTATTCAAGCTGATATTCGCTTTGTATTTCAAACTGTTATTAATTTTTTTTATTCAAGCTGTCATTCACTTTGTATTTCAAGCTGTTATTCACTTTTTCATTGTATTCAAGCTGTCATTCACCGTTTGTTTGTATTTAAGTTGCCAATCACTGTGTGTATTGAAACTGTTTTCCAATTTCTGTTTGCATTCACTTTTAGGACTTCATCAGCATCACTTTTTGATTTAATATGCCATGTTTATTCATTAACTTGTATGGGAGTGTTCTGTGTTTTATTTCTTCGATGCCATTTATTTTATTATTTTGCACAGTTTTTCATTTCATATTCATTCACTATATTATTGTATACATGTTATATTTGTACCCACGTTTGTACCATATGTTATATATTATACAAGCTTCATTCCATTCACCAGTGCTAAGTTGTATTCATGTTTTTTTTAATATGTGTATATTTTACTAAGCATATTATGTATGTACCATTATTCACATTTGCACCAGTTTTTATATCATTTATCAGTCACTACAGTTTTGTGCACCTTATATATATTTTTTCATCCCTCGTTTTTTAAGTACATTATTATATAAATAGATAATTATATATTGATAAGTTATAATTATATAGTGCCCATAATGTGTCACAAGTTGTTAATTAATTAATGAGTTGACTACCTGCGTCTCTACTTAGTTACCTGTACAGAAGTGTGTGATATACCAGTCTCTGTGATGGAATAAAAGACTTCACTTGTTCTATACATTTTCGTTTTGTATCTGCCTTGCATTGTATATTTCTTCT
Organism: Petrolisthes cinctipes; assembly: GCA_033782935.1. NCBI lineage: Eukaryota > Metazoa > Arthropoda > Malacostraca > Decapoda > Porcellanidae > Petrolisthes > Petrolisthes cinctipes. The sequence continues at coordinate 46,741 of JAWQEG010005706.1, forward strand.
GATGTGTGTTTGTGTCTGTGTGTGTGGGTGTGTATGAGAGAGAGAGAGAGAGAGAGAGAGGAGGAGGAGGAAAGGGTTTAAAAATGAAATGTTACGAATATAATGAGATATAAACAGGTTGTTCTCGTGAAATTGAAGCCATCTCTACAATAATGTCATAATATTTTTCCATAATACTTCATGGGGAACTGAGGGAACATGCATGCTTCTAACTAACCTGATGTGGCAGTAAGGAAGGACAGTAAACTGTTCATTATACTGTATACTGGGAGCCTCATAATATTGAAACCATAGAGGAAAAAAAAACTAAAACTGAAAAAAAAATATATATCATGGTAAGTGGTTCCCGACTTCATCTAAAGAAAATTTAAGCACAGTAAAGAGTATATACACTTCTTCCCAGCCTGTCATTTCTAAGCAAAGACGAGAATAAACTTCATGGATGCTACTTAGGGCTCCTTCATGAGAATCGAGGTATTGGAAACTACAAGAGGCAGTAATTGATAACACCTAAACACTGGATTGAAACCTTATAAACTCCCTCTAAATACCACCAGAAGAGAATCTGATCTATTATTGTAAGGAAGTACTATTGACGCCATAAGATTTAAAAAAAGTTATAATACACACTATTTCAATTAACCCAAAAACATCGACTTGATTGATTGATTGATTGATATTAGGCGCCGCAACAGAGAGGTCATATAGCGCCAGAAAAAGGTGATAGAGAGGTGAGACAGCAAGCTGGAAGGAAAGAGAAAGAAAAGAGGGACAGTTGAAGAACTAAAAGCTAGTGGCTGGGGCCGAAGGGGCGCCAAAACCCTTAAAGTATTGCCCACATCACTACATCGACTTGAGTCATAGATAATACACATACACGTGGACTAACACCAGATGATACAACATGCCATAGGAATACCCCTGTTGTTAATTAATGTGGTTCGTTTGTTTAGCACACATTTTGTTGTCTACATAATTACCTCACTCTTTTACCCTTGGCTACTGCATGTGTGTATTTCTAGCGGTGAGGGGTGGGCAAGTCTACATTACACAATACACAGACCTTGACACATACACACACAATGACACTCCTTACAGAACCAGGCACGCACACACGTACTCGTACAACACACACACACACATGCACTCTCTCCTCTAAAGAACACACGTACACACTCGTCTATAAAACGCACACACACTAATTAACACACACACAAACAAATACACACACCTCAGAAGACAAGCACACCTTCATACAACACACACACAAACACACACACACACTTAGACACATTGACACACCCATACGCACACACTTACACACCCACACACACACACACACACACTTACACACCCACACACACACACACACACACACACGCACTTACTTACACACCTTGACACACACCTTTTCCTCCCTTCCTCGGTGTCCCACTTAACACCTCAGGGAAGGGAAGGAAGGCCTGGCTGGCTGGAAGGTTACTCAGATGGGGATGACCACAAGTAAGTAACCTTGTCTCGGAAGGTTGTTATGTAAATGAAGGGACGTGAAGGTCGGTGCGTGCGTGTACCTTCTTCACTGAAAGTTACTGTATGTCTTGATTGGTGGTGACTTTGTGAATTGATCTTCTATAAGTAAAGGGTGTTTCTTCGTCGTGTGTAATAATAATAATAATTGTCTGGTGTTGTGTGTAGGTTTATGTAACAGACGTACAGTAATTCATCTATTTGAAATTTAGTGTTGATTGATTGTATTGGTCTCGTAGGCGATTAGTTGTTGTTGTTGTTGTTGTCGTTGTTTAATTTTTTTTTTTTTTTTTTTTTTTTTTTAGTCGTGTGATTAACAAAATATTAAGGGTAAAGAGTAAATGAAGAGCGTGTTTAAGGTGATAAGGCAAATTGTCTTGTGTTAGCCAGTGAAAATAATAAAATCTTTTAGAGTTATTCGAGAAATAAATGAGTTAACAAACAACGACTGACTATTTATTTACAAGTTTCTGACTATTTACTTACAGAGGGGAATCACTACAAACATTTAGACAAGAAAACTATTGCATTTTAACTGGTAACCAATAAAGTGCTTTTTATCTAAGAAGAAGATAATATTATGCTTGGACAAACGCCAGGCGAATTCCAGTAGCACACCAAACCCCCGACATCTAAGTGCTAATACCTGTAGTACAGTCCTAATACGTCATGTAGACTAATTTCATGGTCTTTAGCCACAATATACCGTAGGATATTGAGGCTTGTAATAAGGGTAAATGAAATCGGGAATAGATGGGTGGCCAGAGCAAAAGACTAGAGAGAGAGAAAAAAAAAATACATGAAACTTACACTATAAAAACACACTCTCTCTCTCTAAAAACTCTCCTTCTCTCTCTCATGCCACACGCTAAACAATATCCAACACCGGACGAATAGTTTTGAAAAGACGCGTTGCCAGGTGATGTTTATGCCTCCATTACGGTTAGCATTGCTCAGGTACCCCAAATTACAGGTGCTAGCCAAATATAAGAAGTGATACAATGTCAGATATACCGGAATAATAATAATAATAAGGGCACGTCAGTTGTTTGGGATACTTGCTCTAATATTTGTTGTAATGATCTTGGTCAGGTAATCCCCTCAAAGATATAATAACTCAGGTACGTGTGTGTGTGTGTGTGTGTGTGTGTGTGTGTGTGTGTGTGTGTATGTACGGCTTTTAATTTGTTCTTCAAAGGTATGATGGAAAAATAGCGTAAACAAAAGGGCAAAACTGTGGAAGTGTTGTCAGATACACACAACACTGAGAGAACAGATAGATAGATCCCTTCAGTTCTGTGACAACCTACGATTAAAAAAACAGATATGCGATTGAGAGCATTAAGGGGACAGTACACTTTTGATATACTGGACTGACTTATTCCTCCAAAGTATGTCAGGAAACCGGACCAGATTCAGAAAAATAATGATGGCTTGTTGCTGCGAATAGTTTGGATGAATCGGTTACTCCAGCTTTACCAACACTGTACTACCCACTTAAAAGAGTAGTTTGTTGTGGACGAATATTTGAGAACTGATACTTCCTCCTCTCTGCCTGCCAAGAAACAGACTACCTCAGTAAACAAGTAATAGGTTCATTTTTTAGTATACTTTGGGGGAACCAGTAGCCTTCCATTTCCCCGAGAACAGGCGATCCCTTAGTAATGAAACACGCAGAATTGATACCTGTGATATTAATAATTTGTCTACCTATGGAATTATTGTAAGTAAGATATGGTGCTATAAATTGAGGGGATAAGATAAAAAAAAAATCTTAAACCGAAAGATAATCAATCACACATAAAAAAATAAAAGTAGCATTGGAAAAAAAAAGTAAAGAAAATATACATGTAAACCCAATATGTATGTATACCTAAAAATACCAACATATATGTACTGTATATGAATGACGAAGCTGAAGAGGAAATAGACCAAAAGGACAGGATACAAGTAGAAAAGTCTCCCCCTTCCCTCCTGTCCCTCCTTCCCACCCCCAAGGCTGAAGGAAAAGAAGACGTCATTGTCACCAAGCTGTTAACTTCCCACGGGAGAGTATGATATCAAGGGCCAGCCATTCGTTTGCTTCCTCCCGCCGAGTCACGCTTAGGGAGGGAAAAAGAGGGAGGTGGCGGGGGAGGAGGGGGGAGGGGGTCGTCTGTTGCTGTTGTTTGTTTTTATGTAGAGTCACTCACGGTCACGATTCATCTCCTGTTTATGTGTGACCTTTTCTGTTGGGTCGTGTGTTTTTTTTTTTTTTTTTTTTTTTTTTTTTTTGGGTGACTTCAGGTCTTGGCCATGCAGGGCTTTGTTGTTGTTGTTGTCGTCTTATGTGATGTTATTACTGTGGTTGGTTTGTTGCTGTTTATGTGGTGTCATGCCTTGGGTTAATGGTGTCTTGTTCATGCGATGTCATTGTTTGAACAACGAGGCATATCTCCATTTCACCCACCACACAGATTATCTCTTTTAAACTGAGTGGACTGGTGTGTTTATGTGTAGAATGACGTGTGTTGTTGATGAACTTAACAGCGGTCCTGCCTCTTATGCTTTGGGAGGATGTGGTTGCTATTTGGAGAATATGCGATTGGAGTATTAAGGGGTGTATGATGGGAAAAAGAAAGGTGTGTTGGTGGCTGGAAGGGAGATGGCTGAAGTGGTTGGAGTGCAATGTGGATAAGAAAAGAACAAGATATCTTAAAACGTAATGAAATTATTTTTGCAACATTTAGAGGGCAGATACGATATGCACCAGGGAAAAATTTAGTATACTTTGAAAGCGATCGGTAGAGAGAAGGCGGAGATATGAGGGCAAACGTCCCCCACAGTTGTCATAAATGAAGGTAAAAATAAAAATGAGTGATTGTCTCCATAAACAATCACGAGTTTTATGTAAATGAGATCGTTTGGGAAGGAATACTACGCCTTGACGGGGTTTGCGGACTCCGAGAAGCTGTTCTAGTTTAAAGAATGCTTGGTGCATTTGATGTTGGTGAAAGGCGAGGTGTGTTATATTTATTATCTCCAGTGTATCCCAAGTACGTCACAATAAAGTCATCTGGGCTGGTAAGGAGGCCAGGGACAGGGATATCGAGGTCTGTAGGTCGTATTCTCTGAACTTGAAGGGGTGGGTATGAGTGTGTGTGTGTGTGTGTGATGCGGGCAGGGTTGTGACAGTGAATAGGGTATAAGTATGGTCAAGGTCGTGGGTATGGTATGGTATGGTATGATATGATGGATAGAGTAGGACAAATAGGTAAAAACAAATATACTAGAGCACAGAAGGGAAGAAAATTACAGTAAGGTAGGTCGAAAAAAATTATATTTGTTAAACTGTTGTAGGTAGGGGAAGGCGTGACAATGTAACGTTAGGTGTGTGGGTGTTAAAATTGTGATAGAATATTGGTATGGTGTACAGTAAGTAGGCTAAAATTTATATGGGTTGTATTTTCTGAGTACGGTATGTAAAGTAGCTCATACATAAACTCCCCAAGCTATATGTGTGTATATTGTTATGATGTGACATAATTATCTTCACTACCCATACAGAGAAGGATTATGTATGGGTAGTGAAGATTTTGATCACTTGTGCCAGTATATGTGCATGCGTGTACTGTATGTGTGTACAAGTCTGCGTGCACGTGCCTTATGTGGGAGAGTTTGTTTATGTGTTTAAGCAATATGTTTAAGCATAGAGATTAGTTAAAGGAGGGCACGATTTCCTCCCTTACCAGAGAGAGAGGAGGGAGAGAGACTGAAAAAACCCACCGTACATGACTATTCTGGTTATCTTAAGGTTATAACATTATACAGTCACAGTAAAAAGCTTGTCGCATTTCCGGTCCGACGGTGAAGAGTCACTGAGATCCACGTGTATCAACTGAACAAAAATATCACCACAAGTCAAAAAACTGTAGCATGTAAAATAACCATAACACGAGAGACTATTATTACAGCTATTTTACGACACTGACAAGCCAATTTGATCCATCACCAGACAGACAGACATAAGAGATGATAGAGATTTTTAACCATGATTGTTCAGCTAAGGTAAAAAATACTGACTGTTGCATCTCCCGTTTTCTGATGAATATAGAGAAAGTCGTGAACAGACAATAATACATTCACAAGGTCAAGCATACAAGAGATACGTATTTATATATAGGCTTCGTTCAAGGGGTAGGTAATCAATCTGTTGTGGGCGAGTTGCAGTCTAAGTAGCACCCCCCCCTCCCCCCCCGAAAAAAAAAAAAACTATAAAACGTATCCTCCACCCTTGTATATAGAGATAGTCATGGCATAGTTTGGAGGACTCGGTAAACCCTCCATAACCTATTAAACTTTCTTCTCTCTTCAGTTCACCATCAGGCATCAGAGGCGACGGGACTGTTTGACCGTAATTGTACAGTCACCCGAAGAAGTGATTGTAATGTTTGTATTCATAAATTTTCGTTCACTACTTGTAAAGATCACTACCATCACTTTACCTGTAGTTAATCCTTATCTTAACGCTCGTGGCCGAACCATTTGAACATTTTCCACGACTTCTTGGGGCTTCATTACTGTGCTTAAGGGGACGGTATACTTTTGATATTTTGGAGTGCCTTGATTCCTCCAAAATATGCCAGGAAACAGACCCAGATGAAGAAAAATAATGGTATCCTGTTGCCTGGAATAGTTTGGAGGAATCATTTGTTCCAGATTTACCACCCAAAACAATGTGCTATAATTTTATACCCCCTTAATAGAGTAAAACTTAATCTTGCATCTTAATTTGGTTCCATAGAAAAGTGACATTCAGGTGCCTCGATGAGAGATACGGACAAAAACTTCTTACCGAACCCAAATGGACTGCTTATTCATTATAGTGTGATCACCTTCTCAGTAAAAATAGTACTTTATTACTTTCCATGGTACAGTTGTGGTCAATAATAATAATAATCATCCACATAGGAGTGACTCATGTAAAAGTTTAAGAGCTTCCTTCAGTTCGTTTGCTGAGAAAGTTTCCAATAGGTAGGTTATGTACTGTACAGTCATGGTCAAAAGTCCTGCAACCTGGTGAATAAAAGCGAGCCATTTAAGTGAATCTTATGAACCAATATTGCAGAGACCAACAGCTATAATTTCGTATCATTTTTCGAAACCATCTTATTGGAAGGTGTTGCAGGACTATTGACCGTGACTGTACCATCTTTTATTTTACTACATGCAGAGTTCAAAATTATAACAACATATTATATCAATGTGAAAACATTAAACAGCACTTTCCGTTTCCTTGAGTCAACCCTTTGTGGATGAATATTATTGACAACGACTGTTCAGCCAGCCACCTACGTTCAACCAAGAACAAAATTCATGTTGCACCGACATACAATTTCCAATAAAAATGCATACTAATCATTTCTGTATGGATATGAACTGCATGGACACTTTCGCACACGTTAATGAAAAGCTGGAGGTGTAAAGAAAGTTTTGTCTTGGGCTGTACACTCGCAATCCAAAATTTGTATCCAAGTCCTGTTGAAATTTCGAATCATTTGACATACTAGTGAACCAATTACAACGCTTATCATGTTTGATTTTTACTTGAGTTCGCTTACAACTCGATCATGCTATATTCGAAGCAAGCCTGGATACATATTTTGGAATGCGAGTGTACAGTCGGCGGCAAAAGTCCTGTCGCCTCATTTGCTTCACCGAGGCACGCAATGTTCATAGACTCGAGATTATAAGGTGTAGAACACATGTGTATTTCTCTAGTCCGTGAACCCTGTGCATCTCGGTGAAGCAGGTGAGGCGACAGGACTTTTGCCGCCAACTGTACACCCGAGCTCGTAAATTCGCGACCACGTACTTAGATGTTCATGCCATTTGAGCTGGTAACATTTATTTGGGGAGGAATCAAAGTAGGTTGAACATAGTAGAGGGACATGATACAATCTTTCACCTACAATGACACCTTCCCCACACAGTGTTACCAGCTCAGATGACATAAACATTTGGGGACGTGGTCGCGAATTTACGAGCTCTACTGTACCTACCGCGGACACCACCATGCAGGCAGGGGTCAGAGTTAGCCTAGAGAAGAGAGTACAGTAGGTCTGATAATGTGGTGTAATGATAGGGTGTGTGACAGGATGATGCTCTCTCTCTCTCTCTCTCTCTCTCTCTCTCTCTCTCTCTCTCTCTCACACACCGGGACAGCACATATTATATACACACAAACACACACACGCACAAGAATAACACATATACACAGACGCACACATAAAAACACACAAACACACTTTTTAATTGCATCCTCTCTCTCTCTCTCTCTCTCTCTCTCTCTCTCTCTCTCTCTCTCTCTCTCTCTCTCTCTCTCTCTCTCTCTCTCTCTCTCTCTCTCTCTCTCTGACGTCACGTGGGATACCGGTATACTGCGCTACGGGATAACGGGATGTTTACTGGTTTGTGGTGTGATACTTGGCCGGTGTGGGGATGACACGTGTGTGGTGACTGTGTGTGATAATGTGTGTGTGTGTGTGAGTGTGAGTGATAAAGTGTACGTGTGTATGTGTGTGTGTGATAAAGTGTGTGTGTGTGTGTGTGTGTGTGTGTGTGTGTGTGTGTGTGTGTGTGTGTGATAAAGTGTACGTGTGTGTGTGTGTGTGTGTGTGTGTGTGTGTGTGTGTGTGATAAAGTGTACGTGTGTGTGTGTGTGTGTGTGTGTGATAAAATGTACGTGTGTGTGTATGTGTGTGTGTGTGTGTGTGTGTGATAAAGTGTACGTGTGTGTGTATGTGTGTGTGATAAAGTGTGTGTGTGTGTGTGTGTGTGTGTGTGTGTGTGTGTGTGTGTGATAAAGTGTACGTGTGTGTGTGTGTATGTGTGTGTTATAAAGTGTATGTGTGTGTGTGTGTGTGTGTGTGTGTGTGATAAAGTGTACGTGTGTGTGTATGTGTGTGTGTGATAAAGCGTACGTGTGTGTGTGTGTGTGTGTGTGTGATAAAGTGTACGTGTGTGTGTGTCGTGTAATAAATACTGTAAGTTAGTGATAGGGTGTGTGTGTGTGGTAGAGGTAAAAGGGTGCGCTGGGAATTTTAGGTGTAGTGTATTAAGCAATTAAGGTGTGTGTGTGTGTGTGTGTGTGTGTGTAAAGAGGTGATAGGAAGGGAGTGTTGGTGGTGATGACAGAGAGAGTATGGTGTTGATGCTTGGTGTTGGGTATGAAGGAAAGAAAGGGTGGTTGTATAGCGTTGATATGGAAGGTGTTATAAGAGGTTAATAGCATACTCTCTCACACACAGGGACAGCACATAATTATTATATACACACACAATGCCAGGAAATGCTATAGACAATGTGGTAAGGCGTGTGTGCGTGTAATTAAACGTGGGGTTATAATTATGAGGTTATGATACACACTTACAAAAGGTGTGCCATTAGATTTTTGATGTGTAAGTTGAGAGGGTTTCAGAGTGAGAGGGTACCAATATCACGTACTGTAAGTGGTGTCCAAAACGAGAAAAATTGTGTGAGTGGTAACTATAATGAACCAGGTAACTAGAGATTTAGATGGAGGGATGGAATTGTGAGAGACATGGAACAGCTGGGCTTGGACGAGGGAGGTGCTGAAGATTAGAAGCTACTGACGATAACATATAAGAGCTGCCGACCCCATTATAAGAACTAAGGTAACCAGAATGGAGTGATGTCAGGTTAGGAAATGTCAGGCTTTGAAGAGGCCATTCATTATCAGGGAGCGTCAAGGTGAGGGGTGTAAGAATTAAGGAATGCCATTGAAAAGAGATGCAAGGTCAGCAGGTGTTAGAAAGAATAACAGTCCCAAGTCACGGAGTGCGAGGGTGAAAGAGTGCCAGAATAAGGAGATGCAAAATCGTGAGTGCGTGATAGCTGGGGTAACAGGTGAAAGGAAGCCAAAATGAAGGTGCCGGTTGGTGGAATCTAGCTATGAGGTGCTATATTGGGGGTGTCAAATTGAGGGTATCACAGTGAGATGTTAAAATTGAAGACTGGCAGAATAAGGGGATAGTAAAATGAGAGGTTATAGTCAATTGAATGGATGAACGGAGGAGGAACGCCAGGGTACGGGTAAGGGTTTTCCAGAATAGATAATTATGGTAAGGTGAATTAAGATGAAATTCTCTTGTTTGTAAATTGGAAGGCTACTAATTCCTCCTAACTATACCAGAAAACAGACGCCGCGCTCAATGTTACTAATAGGGGGTATGTTTGGTGGCATAGCTCGGAGGAATCACAGACCTTCCAATTCACTAACAACAGAATCTTACCTTTAGGAGATACCAGATCACGCAATCCTAAAGCTATCGATAAGGGAGTTGTGCAGAGGGTTGATAAGCAAAGAGAAGCCGGAATAAGTGCCAGAGGTGGTTGCTAGGTGACGGGGTGCCTGAATGAAGACAGTGCTAGCATGAAGTAGTACCAGTGTGAGTAGGGTACGAGGATGAAGTGGTTCCAGAATATATAAGTTAGTGTATGAATGAAAGGGTGTGAGGGTGAACGTCCGCCAAATTGAGTGGGTGCCAGAGTGAATGTGTACTAGTTTAGGTGAGTGCCAGGGTGAATGCGTGCCTGATTGAGAAGGTACCAGGGTGAATGAGTGCTTGATTGAGAGAGTACCAGCTATAGTGTGAATGAGTGCCAAAATGGATGAGAGTCAGAAACAATAAACACAAACCAGATGACACCAGAATGAGTTAATGCCAGTATGAGTTAGTGCCAGTATGAGTTAGTGCCAGTATGAGTGAGTACCAGTATGAGTGAGTACCAGTATGAGTTAGTACCAGTATGAGTTAGTGCCAGTATGAGTGAGTGTCAGTATGAGTTAGTGTCAGTATGAGTTAGTACCAGTATGAGTTAGTGCCAGTATGACTGAGTACCATGTAGGGGGTACCGTATATACCAGGTTCCCACGACACCGCTGCCTCTCAGGATTTCCTTTGTTTATACGAGAAGGTGGAAGTCTTTTCCTGGGAAGATGGGATGACAGAGAGAATTTTATCACAAAGGGGTCATCTGCTGGGGGCAAGTTAGAAGGTTGGTGAATCCTCCAAACTAACCTAGGAAACAAACGACCTCTGTATACAAGTAAGGGAACTGTTTTGAGGCACAGTTTGAGGGAATTAGTAGTATTCCAAGTTCGCCTCTAAGGAGTAGGCTAGCTATAACGACGCTATGAATCTATGACGCCATGCTGGAAAATATATAACTAGGGTGATGATGTACTGTGAAATCTTTTATAGTAAGGGCGATGCGATATAGAATGTAGGATCAGCATAGATACAGTAATATATAGTGATGGTTATAGTAGTAAGGTCGATCGATTTTATATCAGATTTAGTGATATGTGCAATACGGGGGTTTCTGTCTGTGGCCGGGGAAGTGCAATACATACAATGATAATATTATGTTGTGAGGGTATAGTGCTATATATATACAGTAGGTGATGTAATGGTATAGCATAATTGATCTCTTTATTGTGGGTATAGGCTACTGTATATTGTAGTTATATATATCTTTAATGTGTGTATATATTGTGGTTATATATATCTTTATTGTGGGTATACATTGTGGTTATATATATCTTTATTGTAGGTACATATTGTGGTTATAAATCTTTTTATTGTGGGTATATATTATGGTTATATATCTTTTTATTGTGGGTATATATTGTGGCTATATATCGATGATTTCTTTATTGTTTTATAGGGTTGTCTGTATGTAATTCAAGATGGTTGCATGTGCCTTTATAATACAGGTGGTTTCTTTTTAGTCCTGGGGTGTTATATAGGCCTATGCTGGTTTCAGTGGTGCTGGGGAGTGTTATGTGATCCTTACTAACAAGTGCAAGTTATAGAGAGAATACTATATATAAATTTTTTCCTTATACTTGGAATTTTATCAGAGGTAAAGCATATCACTCTATTGTGTATATATTTTATCATGTAAATTACTCTTAAAGGTATCAGAGAAAACAATTTTTTTATTACATTGTTATGCAAAATATTTTATTACCCAGAGGAAGTAAAGGCAGATATTGTTATATATATTTTTCCTGTCTCCCTCGCAGTGACTGGTGGTACGTGGCAGTGAGAACAAGGACAAGGAAGTAATGAGTCTGTAGTTGGTCTTGCTATAAAAGGCTGTTACGTGGTGGATACAGAGACGAGAAGAAGTGTAGAATATCGAAAGGATGGAGATGAAGATAATAAAAAAAATAAATGTAGCTTCTTAAGAATAAGGAGAGCAGGGGTTGTTAACATCAATTATTGGATTAATAAAGTAGAAGAAATTAAACTATATTCACGTGTGGTATGAAGGACGGAAGAGAAAACAGAGGTCATCATGGGGTGCGAAAAGGAGAAAAAAAAGAGGAGAAAAAGAGAGCGAAGAGATGATAAACAGTGGTGGGAAGAAGCAGATCAATAAGTGGAATGCCAGAGGTGTGGGTTGAAGAGCGGGATGGAGCGCCTGGGGGATGGAAACCTGATACTAATTGAAGAAGTAAGTGTTAAATTCATATTTTATATTTTACCTGTGGTGTCAGTGTTGTGTGTGTGTGTGTGTGTGTGTGTGTGTGTGTGTGTGTGTGTGTGTGTGTGTGTGTGTGTGTGTGTGTGTGTGTGTGTGTGTAAAGGAAGTATTTAAGAAGGTGGGAGAGAAAGGGAAGATGAGATTGAAAGTGTAACAGAACGAACATAAAGACAGAGGAAAAAAAAAAAACATAAAATGGAGGGTATATAACAGGAGAGCAAAAGAGTGAGGGAGAAAGAGAGACACAAAAAGAGAAGAGAGGAAAAACAAAAGTGAGAGAATGAGAGTAACAGAAAGAGAAGAGAGGAAAATAATAAAGTGAGGGAAAGAGAGCTCCAGAATGATAAGAGAGGAAAATAATAAAGTATGAGAGAGAGAGAGAGAGAGAGAGAGAGAGAGAGAGAGCAGAGAGAAGAGGAGAGAGAGAGAGAGAGAGAGAGAGAGAGAGAGAGAGAGAGAGTAAGTGAGGAACAAAAAGAAAAGAGAAGAAAAAACTAAAGTAAAAGAAAGAAAGAGAAGAAAAGAAAAACTAAAGTGACAGAAAGAGAAGAGAAGAAAAAACTAAAGTGAGAGAAAGAGAGGAAGAAAGAGAAGAAGAAAAGAAAAACTACAGAGAGAGAGAGAGAGAGAGAAGAGAGAGAGAGAGAGAGAGAGAGAGAGAGAGAGAGAGAGAGAGAGAGAGAGAGGAGAGAGAGAGAGAGGGAGCGAGCGAGTAAGAGAGTAAAAGAAAGATAAGAGAGGAATAAAAGTTGAAAGAGAGAGAGGAACAGAAAGATAAAAGAAAAAATAGACTGAGAGAAAGAGAGGAAGAAAGAGAAGAAGAAAAGAAAAACGAGAGAGAGAGAGAGAGAGAGAGAGAGAGGAGAGGGAGAGAGAGAGAGAGAGAGAGAGAGAGAGGAGAGAGAGGAGAGAGAGAGAGAGAGAGAAGAAGAGAAAAAAAAAATAAAAAATAAAGGTGAGAGAAAGTAACAGAAAGAGAAGAAAAGAAAAACGAGAGAGAGAGAGAGAGAGAGAGAGAGAGAGAGAGAGAGAGAGAGAGAGAGAGAGAGAGAGTTGGTGTAACAAGCTAGCGTCAGTCAATGGGCAGTAACGAGGTGTGGACACAGGCACCGGAATCCCCAGGTTTGTTCTGGTCAGGTAAACCCCCCTCGCACCCCCCCCCCCGCCCCCTCTCTGATACCCCCACCCACACACACACACCCTTCTGTACCCCTCACTTTACTTTCCCCATTCCTCCCTCCCTTCTCTGCCTCTTCCCACCCACACACACACCCTTCTGTACCCTCACCCCTCCCTCCTATTTCCTCCAACCCCCCTTCTGTTCTCTTCCTCCCCTTCTCCCCCCTCCCTCCCCTTCCCCTTCAACCCCCCTTCCCCCCTCTGTCCCCCCCCCCTTCTGTAGCCTCACCCCCCTTTCCCATCCCACCCCTCCCTCCCCTTTCCCCCAACTCTTCCCCCTCTTGCCCCCGCCCTCCCCCCCCCCCCCATAATGTACTGTGACTCCCTTTCTGTTTCTTAATTTTCCTTCCTCTCTCCCCCTTCCTCCTCCCCTCTTTGGTTGGCTCTCTTTCTTTACCAAATATCCCCCTTCCTTTTTCCTTCACACCCTTCTTCTGTTGCATCCCACACCCTCTCCCTTCTCCCCTCACTTCTTCCCTCACTCCCCATCCCTTCTCCCCTCACTCCCCCTCCCTTCCTGCCCCTTACTCCCCCTCATTCTGCCCCTCACCACACCCCTTTCTGTCCCCTCATATCCCCTCATTCTGCCCCTCACCACACCCCCTATCTGCCCCCTCACACACCCTCCTTCTGCCCCCCTTACACACCCCTCCTTTTGATACTTTTCCTGTTTTCCTATAAAATTTCCTTGTGCGATCTTTTTTAACTAATTGAATTATGGTGTTATTTTCTATCTGTTTTTTCCAGGGAGTGGTGAGTGGGGAGGAGTCTTGTCCCTGTATCTATTCTTTCCTTCAACACGTAGTCTAGATTAACTTGAACATGCAGGTAAACCTCGTAAAAGGCCACTATGGACATCCTGTTGTCTGTACTTTCTTTGTATTCCCTTTGTATATTCTGTCCCTTATACTCCCTCATTCTGCCCCTTATACCCCCTCATTCTGACCCTCACATCCCCTTCTTCACCCTCACATCCCTTTCTTCACCCTCACATCCCCTTCTGCCCCCTCACACCTTCTCCATTTTCTTCCTCACACACCATTCCCTTCTCTCCCTCACGAATCCCTTCCTTCTCTCCGTCACTTCCCCTTCTGCCCACTCACACTTTCTGCCTTCTTCTCCCTCACACACTATTCTTTCTCTCCCTCACATCCCTCTCCTTTTTTCTTCCTCACACATCATCCTTCTCTCCCCTCACGATCTCTCCCTTCTCTCCCTCATATCGCTGTGCCCAGTTGCTTATACCTGTCACTCACATCGTTACCTGGCCTCACACAACCTTCCTCTTCCTCCCTTCCTTTCCCTTCTCCCCAGCATATCCCTATCCCTCCTCCTGCCCTCACATTCTTCCTTTCTTCCCCCTTCTTTCTCTAATCTTTCTTTCTTTACCCTTCTTTCTTTATTCTTTTCTTTCTCTCCTCCTGTCCTTTCTTTTCTTTTCTTTCTCCTCCTGTCTTCTTTTACTTTTTTCTCCCTTTCTTCAGTTCTCTTCCCTACTTTCTCTCCTCCCTTTTTTCTCTCCTATTTAATCTTCGCCGATGCTCCTATATAGTCCCTCTTTTCTTCTTGTACCTCTTCTGTACCCTCTACTCTCCTCCCTTCCTTCTTCTCTCCTCCTCCTCCGCCCCTCCACGCACATAATAGGGTTTATTATTACAACTCGAGCAGCCGCAAAGGGAAAAAAAAAGGTGTGATATGTTGGCCCCCTTAAAGAACACATTAGTCACCCCCTGGAAAGAGCGTGAGGTATCAGTTTTCTGTGACCACCACCACCTTCACCAACGACCAAGGATTGTATTGTAGTTGTTGCCATCAGCCCAAAGACGTTTACGGGTAATTATGTTCATTCCCTTTAGTGTGTGTGTGTGTGTATGTGTGTGTGTGTGTGTGCCCAAAGACGTTTACGGGTATTATGCTCATTCCCTTTAGTGTGTGTGTGTGTGTGTGTGTGTGTGTGTGTGTGTGTGCCCCAAAGACGTTTACGGGTATTATTATGTTCATTCCCTTTAGTGTGTGTGTGTGTGTATGTGTATGTGTGTGTGTGTGCCCAAAGACGTTACGGGTATTATTATGCTCATTCCCTTTAGTGTGTGTGTGTGTGTGTGTTAATCTAGGGGTATTCTCAGTCCCTAGCGATCGTCGGTCGGGGATAGTAGTGTATGTTGTTGTCCATAAACACGACGGATGACCTTGTACCTTGTAGTGAAGTGACTGACATTGATCGGGTTTGTTGTATTCCTCTGGGTCACTTCCCTCGACAGCCAATAAAAGATTTGACGCGCTAAATGAATGAATGAAAGAATGAATGAATAAATGAATGAATAAATAAGTGAATGAATGAATAAATGAACTAATAAATAAATGAATGAATAAGTGAATGAATGAATAAATAAATTAATGAATAAATAAATGAATGAATAGATAAATAAATTAATTAATAAATGAATGAATAAATAAATAAATAACTAAATGAATAAATAAATGAATGAATGAATAAATTAATGAAAGAAAGTACCTACCAATGTAATACTACTTTTTGGACGTCATGTTAGGGCATTGTACAGTTGCTGACATATATAAAAGACAGACACAGGGCAGGAGTAGATGTTGTGTGTGTGTGTATGTGTGTGGTGTGTATGTGTAGAGACGATGCGTCCTGTACTATGGGCCGTATTCGAGAACATCCTAGTAGTGTATACGATATTGTGGTACTGTACGACGGCTCTATTGTTGTTTGTCCATGGAACCATCGTACCGGTACCACGCCATCGTATGCACCATGGATGTTCCTGAATATGGTCCCTAGGCTTGGTAAGGGTCCCGGTTCAAGTGTGTCTGTTTCATGAGTCTGTAACTGTACGTATTTGGTTGATCTGTACAGTCACGAGCACTATTAAGTATTCAGGTGTGCTTCGAATACCTAGAGACAGTAAATAAATGCACAATAAGATGTCCATTGGAATTACTTCGTTGGTGATTTCGACTGTTCAAAGCTTCAACCAAAGCTGTATACTTATTAGTGCTCATGACTGTACAATATCTCGACTGTGACTGTATGGTAGTCTACGTACTGTATATATAACATTCCATTCTGTTTAGTTATCTCCTTAAAATGCACCTGCTCTCCCAATTATTATTATTATTATTATTATTATTAGTAGTAGTAGTAGTAGTAGTAATTTTAGTTTTATTATTATTATTAATAATATTATTGTTATTATTATTATTATTATTATTATTATTATTATTATTATTATTATTATTATTATTATTATTATTATTATTATTATTATTATTGATATTATTATTCCTTTTCGGTAGATGTAATGCAATCCAAGACTAATTACACAAACACTTTCCAAACTGTAGTCGATTTATTTAACCTGGTGAAGATGAACCCGCTTCCCCACTAAACTGTTTTACTTTATCGGTGAATGTATCTCGACCCATGACAAATTACACCCCAAAATTTACACCAGTAGGAACTTATCTGTAACTTATCAACACTGAAATATTGTGAAATGTGTATCTAAGGTCGTACGTATACTTTGAATGGGAATAGGTGCATCTTTTCCAGGTTATATAGAAAAAAATAATAATAATAATAAAAGAAAGAAAGAAAGAAAAGTAAAATGTAAGTGTTGAAATAAAAAAATTCTGTGTACCAGTAAGTGGAATTAGATTTATCTTTATATAACAACTGACACTCGACTCTGCTTAGCGCCTGACATTATTGTTATATTATTTTTGTATGTTTATTTGCAGCACAGGAAAGAACTGAAACCAAAACGTGTATCGCGAGTCGAGAAACAAATCACTTCTGACGTCTGCCGAGAAAACAAAACACGATCTTTTTGTTACCATGACCCGGGTTCTTGTATACTCTTCCTCCTTCCTACTGCCACACAGCTTCGTATGAGCAGCGTTCATTTGTGTGTCTTTTGTCGGGCGAAAGAAAGAAGGAAGGCTAAAGAGTGAGTGAGTGCGTATTGAATGGATGGAAGGAAGCAAGGAAGGTTAAAGAGTGAATGAGTGAGAAGTACTGAATGTAAGGAAGGAAGGTTAAAGGGTGAGTGAGTGAGAACTATTGAATGCAAGGAAGGAAGGAAGGTTAAAAAGTTATTGAGAAATACTAAATGTAAGGAAGGAATTGCAAGGAAGATTAAAGAGGGAGTGAGTGAAAAGTATTGAATAGAAGGAAGGAAAGAAGTTAGAGAGTGAGTGAGAAAAATTGAATGGAAGGTAGGAAGGAAGGAAGGTTAAGAGAAAAATTGAATGGAAGGTAGGAAGGAAGGAAGGTTAAAGAGTGACAGAGAAAGAAGTACTGAATGGAAGGAAAAAGGTTAGAGAGTGACTGAGTGAGAAGTACTGAATGGAAGGAAGGAAGGTTAAAGCGTGACAGAGAGAGAAATATTCAATGGAAGGAAAAATGGTTAAAGAGTGACTGAGTGAGAAGTACTGAATGGAAGGAAAAGAGGTTAGAGAGTGACAGAGTGAGAATTACTGAAATGAAGGAAGGAAGGTTAAAGACTGAGAGAGAAGTGATAAATGGAATGAATAAAAGTTAGAGGGTGACTGAGTGAGAATTATTGAATGGGAGGATAGAAGCAAGGAAGGTTAAAGACTTTGAGAGAGAAGTGTTGAATGTTCGACCACACAGCTTCCTCCTCTCACCGCAAATACACCCAAACGTTTCCCCATCCTCTCATACACTCTCAAGGGGATGAGGGGGAGGAGTGTTGAGGGGGAGAGGTGAAGAAACGAAAAGGGAAATGTGTGAGGAGAGGAGGGAGAGAAGGAAGGAATTGAGTGAGGAGGAGGAAAAATAAAGAACTTTGAATGGGAAGACAATGACGAATGAGAGAAGTTGAAGGAAGGGAAGAGAAGGAAGGAATAGGGTGAAAGACAAGTGCCAAGGGAGAAATGAGAATGTAAGGTAATGGAAGAAGATAGTAGTAAAGAGAAAAGAATGGACAGGAAAGGAAAAGGAGGGAAAAAGAATAAAAATGGAAGGAAAAGGAAGAGACTATGACAAGAAAGGAAATGAAGGGGAAGGAAAAACAAGAATGAGAAGGAAGGTTATGGAGGGTGAGGCAGGAAAAGTAGGAAAGGGTGAGATGCGAAGTGGCCTGGGAAGGAGAGAATACACAAACAAACAAACCAGAGGAGGGTAATAAGTGCATGGGGCTGAGGTGGAAAGTAATGGATGGGGTTGGTGAATGACAGCAAAGATGTACAGTCACAATCAAATATCCACCGACACTTTCCTTCCATTGTGCAAATAAATCAGTATCACATCAAAATATAATCATACAACACCCTACGTCAACTCAACCCCCTCAATTATTATTATGAGGTGCTGCAAAATCATACACGTGTTGTTCTTTATTACCAAGATATTTACTACGATGGAAGGAAAGTTTCGGTGGTTATTTGATTGTGGCTGTACAAAAACACTTGCTTTAGCAATTAAGGCAACTGGTTCTTCATATTTTGCATAAGGGGAAAACCTCCTTATGACAAATTGGAAGGCTGTTGTTAATTCCTGCCTTAGGATATATTACAAACCAGTTCTCCTATTCGCATACCGAGGTAGGCTGTTTCTTCCATGGCATCATTAATTTGTTTTTTTATTATTTATCATTTGCCATTCAATTTTTTTTTTTTTCAAGGATAAACTGTTATTATTATTATTCTCTTCATTGTTGTTCTTTTCTTGTTCTTATCTTCCTTCCTCTTTTCTTATTCTTATCTTCCTTCCTCTTTTCTTATTCTTATATTCTTTCTTCTTTTCTTATTCTTCTGTATACACTCAGTTTGCTCTTTCTGAATTGTCGTTACTATATACCTCCATCGCCGTTACTACAGTTACTGCCCCCCCCCTCCCCCCCCCGTCTCTGTTACCGTCACCACCACCACCGCCGTTTACAGCTGCGGCGACAGGTTCTCACAGCCTCACCGTCTTTTGTTTCCAGTTCATTAGTGGGCGGCGTGGCTGCTTTGAAGGTCGGGTTAATAAGTGTGTGGCTGCTCTCACTGTCCCCCTCCCTCCACTCTCTCACCGATATACCCCCTCTCTCACTCTCTCCCTCCCTTCTTTCTCTCTTTCACCGATATACCCCCTCTCCCTCCCTCACCGATATACCCCCTCTCCCTTCTCTCACCGATATACCCCTCTCTCTCCCTCCCTCCCTCACCGATATACCCCCTCTCTCTCTCTCCCTCCCTCCCTCCCCCCCTCCCCACCACCCTCTCTCACCGATATACCCCCCCTCTCTCCCTCCACCCCTCCCCTTCTCTCACCGATATACCCCCCTCTCTCCCCCCCCCCTCCCACCCCTCTCTCACCGATATACCCCCTCCCTCCCTCCCTCTCTCTCTGTCTGTCTGTCGTATTTCAGCTGCGTTTTTTTCCACCATGTCTCGAATGAACCTCCTTTGGGTTGCCTTTCATCGGGACTGCTTTCTAGGGTCGCCTGGGTCTTCTGGGGTCGTCTTACCTACACAAAAGAATTTAGTGTAGACCGTAATGCGGATTTAATGAGCCGTTCACACTACGCATATTTATTTACCAGAAGATTTTTTTTTTTTTTTTTTTTTTTTAGAGCAAAGTGTATAATATTTCAAAAACAAATTGAACCTTCGCTTTAAGATTTAAGCAAACCTCAAAATACATATATATATTCTACAAGTAATTAAACCCATAGTACCGGTCTTAGATTATGTACTGTAGATGAAAGCAGAGAAGTTCGAATTTAAGAACACATTGTTGATTTTGAAAGAAAGTTTGTTAAAAAAAGAATCCTGCCTGTGTTGAAGGTGTCGTCAGTGACCCCCCACCGAGTTCCCACCTCACTTCCGGTGCCCCCTTCTCTTCAACACCGCCCCCTTCCTACCCCTTCCCCCCCTTACCCCCGCCGTGTCGCCACCACCCCACTCACCGCAACCCTACCCCTGGCGAGACAAGGCAGAGAGAGAGGGGGGGGGGGAAGGGGAGGAAGGAAAAAAGTGGGAAAAGAATAGAAGGAAGCGGAATGAGGAGCTGAGAGGTGAAAGGATTAGTATTCAAGACGAGGGATTTGTTAGTGACCGGACGAACCATGGAGGTATATACCTCCATGGACGAACGGACGGACGGTCAGTTGTGTGTGTGTGTGTGTGTGTGTGTGTGTGTGTGTGTGTGTGTGTGTGTGTGTGTCTTGGCTTGGATGTACGAGTATGAAAAAAATATATTAATTTTTGCTTTGTATTTGCTCATCAGAATGTGTGTGTGTGTGTTTGACTTGGATGTACGAATATGAGAAAATATATAAATTTTTTGCTGTGTATTTGTTCATCATGCAGAATAATTATGTGTGTGTGTGTGTGTGTGTGTGTGTGGTGTGTGTGTGTGTGTGTGTGTGTGTGTTGGCTTGAACATACAAGTATAGGAGAATATATAGATTTTTTGCAGTGAATATGCTCCCCAGAGTGTGTGTGTTGTGTGTGTGTGTGTGTAGTGTGTGTGTGTGTGTGTGTGTGTGTGCAAGCAGGAGAAGGGAAGGGCAGGAACTGTAAGAGACTAATAACACTCGGCGGCATATTTTTTTTTAAAGACACAAGAGTCCTTATCTACTCTAGCCAGACCTTCCTTCCTTCCTTCCCCTCCGCCCCCAACAGAGACAGGCGGCAGGGAGGCTGGATGGCTGCTGAGACGTGTTGTGGGATGGAGGCTCAAATGTTAGTATTAGGAAAACTAGGAAAGGGGTGTGTTCAGACAGAGAGAGAGAGAGAGAGAGAGAGAGAGGAGAGAGAGAGAGAGAGAGAGAGAGAGAGAGAGAGAGAGAGAGAAGGGGGCTCAAATGTTAGTATTAGGAAATCAAGGAAAGGGGTATGTTCAGAGAGAGAGAGAGAGAGAGAGAGAGAGAGAGAGAGAGAGAGAGAGAGAGAGAGAGAGAGTACTGAACTTTCTTAATTAATATCACCATACCCCCAAATGGTTGTGTAAGTGTCATGGAGTTAAGGTGGTAATTCATTTTTGGTACATTGGAGTGCCTTGATTCCTCCAAAGTATACTAGGAAACAGGACCAGAAGAGCAAAAAATAATAAGTGTTCTGTTGCTTGGAATAGTTTGGAGGATTCAGTTGCTCCAGATTTAGCAACACAAAACTTCCCCCTTAACAAGTATTATATTGGACATAATTTTTAGAGGTTTCATATTCTTTCCAAACCGTGTGAGTGAACATTAACAATTAGCCAGGTAATGAATGAATTAAGTCAGCCTGTTTTTTG